>OZ029916.1:9068606-9328606 GCA_964023275.1 Norana najaformis | reverse complement strand
ATGGCGATGTCACGTGTAATTGCACTAAGGTTGATTTGCGCTGATAAATCACCACTCATGATGTCTCACTATGACTCCGGATGACTTAAGAAGACTCATAATGACTATTGATGACGCTCTACTATCACTGGTTTTAAGACTGAAGGATGACTCGTGCTGATTTATAAAGAATCACAAAGACCCACTATTACTTATAGAGTTATAATGACTCATGATGATTCATGTCTCATTGTGAATCCAGATGAATTTTAATGACACATGATGACTCAAGATGACTCAAGATGACTCATGATGACCTGCATTGGTCTTGTCATCGAGAAGATCTCGTTGAAGTGCGGCTGGATTTCGGTTCGGTAGTCGTCGACGGATGAATGGGAGATGAGGTTCAGCACCGATGGCAAAATCAATATCAACATTTCCGGCTGATAAAGCTGTTCCACGAGCATCGGCAAGACGGACTTGTACAAGAGCTTCTAAAATCAGGAACAAGACCCACGATTAGTCACGAGTCTTGAAGACTGTGATTCGTCAGACATCACTTGTCTTTAATCATCTTCGTGTATTGTAGCAGTGGCAGGTGTTGGAGGAAATGCTAGAATGCTACCTGTGGGTGTCACGTGCAACAGATGTTGTAGAGTAGGAGTATCAGTTATCGGGTGGGAAAACGCCAACCTTTAAATAGGCGTGCGTGTGATGTGAAGTCAGTCCGGATTTTGCTTTTCGACCCAGTTGGTCTTTGAGTGTTCGACCCAGTTGGTCTTTGAGTGTTCGACCCAGTTGGTCTTTGAGTGTTCGACCCAGTTGGTCTTTGAGTGTTTGACCCAGTTGGTCTTTGAGTGTTCGACCCAGTTGGTCTTTGAGTGTTCGACCCAGTTGGTCTTTGAGTGTTCGACCCAGTTGGTCTTTGAGTGTTCGACCCAGTTGGTCTTTGAGTGTTCGACCCAGTTGGTCTTTGAGTGTTCGACCCAGTTGGTCTTTGAGTGTTCGACCCAGTTGGTCTTTGAGTGTTCGACCCAATTGGTCTTTGAGTGTTCGACCCAGTTGGTCTTTGAGTGTTCGACCCAGTTGATCTTTGAGTGTTCGACCCAGTTGGTCTTTGAGTGTTCGACCCAGTTGGTCTTTGAGTGTTCGACCCAGTTGGTCTTTGAGTGTTCGACCCAGTTGGTCTTTGAGTGTTCGACCCAGTTGGTCTTTGAGTGTTCGACCCAGTTGGTCTTTGAGTGTTCGACCCAGTTGGTCTGTTGGTGTGGTTTGTCGGACCCACGACATGTCGTTTTGAAGTTGATGCTGTCTCCCTATCGTAGAAGACTTGTCTGTGTGAAGCTGAGGTCTTGTTGAACGCATCTCTCGTTAAGATTCTGCTGTTCGTTTGGCCACTGTGGTCGTTTCTGTATAGACGAGAGTCTTGTAGCTTGGAAATAACTTGCCTTTTTAACTGCTACTGGGTTTCTTTATTGCCACTAGACAACCTGTAACAGTATGCTATTAAGTATGTATGCATTGTGTATGCCTGCATGCATGTGTTTAGCTGGTTATTTACATAGCGCCTTTTAAGAACCTCGCAAAGGTGCTTAATCAATCCAAGTGTTGGTCGGGGTATGGGTAATCCTTGTCCACTCAGCCATGTCCTCCGCCGATCTCAGTACATCCTCGACTGACAATCGACTCACTGGACGATGTACTGGATGGATGTTAGCCACTGATAAGACCCTGAGTTGACGTGTTCCACGCCTTTCCGGAGTTGCGTTCTATTATAAAACTCCGTTGTAAGTCATTTTCAGTGGCCATCATGACACGTCCGTAGAATCTCAACAAAGATTAGATTTGATTCATCGGGTCATAACTACTAGATGAATCAAATCTAAGCTTCATCGAATCGAATGTCAGCTGGAATTAAAACAGTCAACAAGGAAATAAAAAAAATTAAAGAAATACAGCGTAATTAAATGTAAAATATGATAATATTGCCGCATTAATACGGGCTTCTCAAAACAGTCCTCAGACGAGAGGTCACTGGGTTGAATGAAGCTCAAACAAGACAACATACATAAAGGAACAAGGTAAAGTTTCTCAATGCATGTTGAATGATTCACAACAAACTGCCAGTTTCACTTGAGACGGCGGGATTAACGTTGGCCAAATGAACTCTGAGTAGTATATGACTGTCCTAACTAATCATGAGTCACGAAATATAAATCATGTCATGCTTATAATCTCCGACTTTGCACTGGATTTTCTAGTCAGTCGTGCTAAGCGGTCACTCAGTGTCTAGTTGTACGAAAACGATGCGCTTAAGATCAATTGTAACGACTCGTAATGGTTTCAAGCAGGCACCAGAGTTCCATGAAGATAATCATCGCTGCCACGCATAATCATAACCACCATTATTGTTATCACCATCATTAACGCCATAACCATCATCATAATCATCATCATCATCATCATTCGCACCATCATTGTCATCACCGCTAACAATAACGAAATAATTAGGGTCACAAATTTTCACAGTTGCCATACCTTCAGCATCATCATCCCCATCCATCAGCAACAACACTGCATCATCATCATCATTATCGGTGTCATCATCGACACAGTTCTTATCTGCCGCATTAGGAATGTTGAGGTGGACAAAGAGATTCGAGTGACACTTACTCTTGGAAATGCTGGAATGGTTTGAGCAAGTCTGGTGAAGAATTCGCACTTCTGCGACAGATCACGCGAATCGAGGAAGTCAAGGCTCTGCATACACTGGGCCACCGGGTCATCAAAGTATTTCAACTTCAACGAAACAAATTGACAACACTATTAATGACAGCAATATTCAGCACAAACACCACCACCATATCATCCTCATTATCGTCATCATCATCATCACCTCCATCATCATCATCATCATCACCCCATCATCATCTTCTTCGTCACAACCACCACCTCCATCAGCATCACCACCATCACTATCACCATCATCATTATTATAAGTTTTCGTCTTTTTCTTAATCGTTTTCATCATCATCACCACCACCGCCACACCCCATTATCACTATCGGCACCATCATCACGACCACAGGAACACGCCTATTTGGAAACTGTAGTGTAAAACGAGGAGTTGAATAAATGAACGTCTGCTTTACATTCCCAGCATATGCAAGTTTTTCCCCGTATTTCACTGCAACATTTAAATGCCATTCAAAGACGCTAGTTATCATCATATTCATCATAATCTTCATCATCATCATTGTCGTCATCATCATTAATAGCCTTTAACAAGAGAAGCTGCAATATTAGCAGTTGTAGTTTCAGCGGTAGCTGTACGAGTGATATCAATTGCATCTGTTGCTATTATTGTAGACGGCATAACAGCAATACGTGTAGTATCACTTGCAATAGTTTATGCTATTATTATAGGTGACATCTGAAAATACATTTCGATAGGACGGATTGGCGAATGGACCGATGGATGGATGAAAGGAAGGAGGAAGGATGGACGATGGAAAAGCACGAACAGACAACCGGATGAACGGACTGACATTTGAGCGGACGGAAGGAAGGATGGATAGACGGAAGGGCAAATGGACGAAAGGAAGGAATGACTGATAGATGGATGGTTGAAGAACTGATGGAAGAAAAATCTAAAGAATGAATGAACTGACGAATGTCAATGACAGTTATGATGATGATAATTTTGACAATATTGATATATATTGCATGCGACAAAAATGTGGAAAATGGGACGTGAGAGTATGATGTCTTAGGGAGCAGAACGAGCAAGGACTGAGCAGGGATGGAGCAGGGATGGAACAGGGACGGAACAGGAATGGAACAGGGATGAAACAGGGATGGAACAGAGACGGAGCAGGGACGGAACAGGGATGGAACAGAGATGGAACAGGGATGGAACATGGATGGAACAGGGACGGAACAGGAATGAAACAGGGATGGAACAGGGATGGAACAGGGATGGAACAGGGATGGAACAGGGATGAAACAGGAATGGAACAGGGATGGAACAGGGATGGAACAGGGATGGAACAGGGATGGAACAGGGATGGAACAGGAATGGAACAGGGATGGAACAGGGATGGAACAGGAATGGAACAGGGATGGAACAGGGATGGAACAGGGACGGAACAGGGACGGAACAGGAATGGAACAGGGACTGAGTACGGCTTTGCGCTTTCACCGCGTTGCATAAACCAAAACCCGGAGACTTGTAATTTTAGGTAAGGGCTCCCCGTATACATCTTCTGCCTCTCATCGATAGTAGTCATCAGCATCATTATATTTATTATTATCCGGGAGACTGCCTACGGCTTCCATGGCATCAGTCGTTCAAATGCTCTTGCGTATATGCGGATAGAGAGAGGCTCAAGGCTCAGCCTTTGCCATTGCCTACTTCTTATCCAACACATTTGTCACATTACATTTGTTGTCGTCTTTGTCCGTTGCTCTGGCTGTCTACGTCTGTTTGGCAGTCTCAGTATTACTGAAAATCAGTGTCTATGATTTAATCATTCACTACTACTTGCTCGTATTCATCGTAGCTCTTTTGTCTCTCCATTTGTCCCTCTCTTTGTCTTTCTCTCGGACTGGTCGCCTTCCTTTCGCTGTCTTACCCCGGCTTTGCCTCAGGCCTAGATTGATAAATGGGTAGGCAGTCAGGCTGAATAGCTGGTGGCTGTGTTGATGAATAGGCAGCAGGTAAGCGACGGAGAACATAAAAAGACATTCAGTTAGTCAGTCTCTTCATCCGGCCAATTTTTATGTATGTCTCTCCCTTTGTCTGTCTGTATATCTGTCTGTTTGTCTGTCTGTCTGCTAGCCACCATTTCTGTCTATCTTTCGGCCACCTTGTGTGTCTGTTATCGCCTGCCAGTTCATTTGTACGATTATTCTTAGGAATGTCTGTCTTGCCGTCTTTCCGACTGTCTCTCTCTGTCTTTATGTCTGTGTGTCTGTCTTTATGGCTGTCTTACTGTCTTTATGAATGCATGGGTCCGCTCGGGAAGCTCCATCAGCGACCTAGGTGGATTAGATGCGAATCCTATGAATAAACGCCAGCAGGCGATGGACAGATACTCCTCCGCCTAACTCCGCATCCAGAGGCAGCAGCAGCAGCAGCCGCAACAACAGCGGCATCAGTGAACACAATAAATGGTCAGCGCACACCTGGCGCCATATGAGACACTGCTGTCAAATTACTTAGAGACTGGCAGACGAAAGAACACAGACAGACAGACACATACAGAGACTGAATCAAACTGACTGAGCGACAGAGAGAGAGGAACGGTGAGGTAATCACACGAAATAATCATGAATTTATTATGCGCCCTATTACAGTGACAAGCAGATGAAAATCCAGGCCAAGAAATCAACCATGGAAAATTCAGACTTATAAACATGCCGTGCTAACATGAAGGTTAGTATTAGCTCGTCTATATAGCCAATCGCTTCCTTACAACACCGTAATGTGATTCAATCAGTCATTGAAAGCAAGAAGACGCTCTTAATTGTTAGACTTAAAATACTAACCAAAGTATAAATGTTGCAAACTGGCTTGACGATTTCAAAAAGAAAATGAAATGCGCAACCATGCGTGAATTGGAACCATGAATTACAACAAATAAAACAAAGGCAGAGAAAGACAATAGGCCTATAAACAATACTTCTAGGCTCAACGACTTAACCAGTAACGCCATCATTATCGACTTGTTATTTTTGCAGGATTCCTCTTGATCGTCTATTCGCTTTTAGACACCTTCTGCTCTGCATATATAACTATATACCGCCCGTTAAAATATCCTCAATCGATCACCCTATCATAAAAACTGTATAGGCCGGTACTCGGTTATTAAATTTCCAGTAACTAATTTTCAAATGCTGAGAGCAGAAACGGATCGCAGACAAGATTCGTCATTGAACAGACTAGTGGCAAGGAACGTAAACGATTGTAGTCGGATGCGTTTAAGAGCAGAAGAGTAGCATTTTCCAACATCCAGCAAGATGTAGGCTAGTATAGAAGAGAAGGAAAAGAACAGATGAAATCGATCTGAAGGAAATGTTTATTGCCGTTGAGATAACATCGAGCAATGTTCGGTGCTGAAGTAAGGCATGGCTTGCGATTAAAATTTTTGTTTTCATCTAAAATTTCTTTTCATGTCACTTTTGAGTAAAAACTCAGCTTTATTACTTCTGTTTAAGCATAGGATCAGAGCTTCTGAACTTGCATATCAGTGACCGAACTGGAGAAGATTACTTTTTGAATTATAAGCACTGAAAAGGAGCTTATGCGATGAAGAGGGAGTAAAAATTGAGTATAACGTCTGAATAATGTAATGTAATTGGAACTTTATGAAGCGCCTTTAAAGATGACAATCGCCAATTACAGGTGGAAGATGACTACTAAAATGAGTTCAAATCTTTGATGTATGCGACATGGAGCTGATAGGCACAGATGTGCATTAACTGAGTGGCCAAGAAAGACAGACTAGAAGTGCAATGTTCTCAGTTCACAGCCGAAATAACACCATTACGAATATTCTAATAAATTATATTGTATGAGCATCAGTAGGGCGAAGATAGGCGACTGTGTTTATTAAATCAGATTGTGACTCGAATCAGAAGTCGATCCAGTGTTAAGCAGGTCTAGCTGCACTGACACCCACCCCGTGGACGAATAGACCGCTTGAATCTTAAGAATTGTTTCGGTTTTTGGAAATTCAACGTTAAGCCAATTTAGATCTGATATTCTTTCAGTATGTTTCATTGGTTTGCTTTCTTTCTCTCTTTTTTCTTTCTGTCTTTCTGTCTAAATGTCTGTCTGCTTCCAATTCTGTTGTTTCTCTGTTATGCTTTTTCTCTCCCTCGCTCCCTTTTTCCATTCCTCCCCTCTGTTTCCCTCCCTCTCTCTATCTATCTCTTTCTTACCCTGATGCCCAGTTTCTTTTTTGCTTGGCTATCGCTGTCATCGTTTCTATTTCGCGTCTCTGTCCTGTAAGTTTTGCTACCGTCTGCTTATCTTTCTCTGTCTTTGCACTGTCCTTCTGAAGTTGTGTATGGATTTTTTGGTTCGTCTGTCCTGTTATTGTTTGCGAATGAGCCTAAAAACGAGCGACGATAGATCAGCCCTGAACCCCACCAGAGTCATTAGAACTGACCGACAGACCCGGAACCGGAAAACCCGAACAATACAGCCCGCCAACGTGATGTGCGCCACGGCCGCCGCTTACAACGACGAAAGCACGCGCCGGTGGTGTGCGCCGCCGCAGACAACGCCGCCATTTTTATAAACACTTGACAGCTGGCGGGTTCACAGAAACAGTGTGGGTAGTGTTTCATTTGCATTCGTTGGAAGTGCGATGGCAGAAGTGCAAGAAATAAATCAGTGGCGGCGGGTAATTGATCAAAAGACTGACAGGTGGTTGCGGAAGGATAGAGTGAGGGATGAATGAAAGAGCGACGACGCCAGCTGCCTTTGTTGTTTCGCTGGATAAAATGGAACAGGAAAAAACGTAGTATGTTCGGCCATCGTGGTGCAGTGTAGCGAGATTAATTGAGTATAGGTAAGTAGGTCGGTGGCAGGATAAATGGACGGATGGACGACAGATAGATCAACGGATCGAGGGATAAATGCACGAGGCGGCGGCGGCGGCGGCGTCTGGCTTGTCTGAAAAGCGTCTTTGGATCGAAGGAAGAACTGAGGACAAGCAGACGAATCCTAAAAGCGTATATGCTCAGACCGATGCATTGGCTGAGTGGTTGATGGATGGATGGATGGGTGGATGGATGGATGGATGGTTGGATGAATGGATGGACGGACGGACGGACGGATGGATGGATGGTTGGATGGATGGACGGACGGATGGATGAATGGATGGATGCATGCATGCATGGATTGATCGATTGTTTGAATGATTGATAGATGGATGGACGGATGGATGCATGGATTTCTGGATGGTTGGGTGGGTGGGTTGACTGAAGGTCCAGGAGGGATAAATGGATGGACAGTGTTTATATGGTAAAAACTGTCACGGGATTGAAAATTTTACACTGATCCAGAATATCGTCAGAGTTCCTGTCCCACACTGAAATGAAATCTGAATATATAGCTGCTCTTTCACGTCGTCTAAGAGAAACTAAACAATTACTGAGTTATTTTAAGCGCATTAAAATTAGTCGGAGTCTGTAATATTTGGCAAGTACTAAACTGTCAGTCTACAATCTTTACAAACATGGTCTTTATCGCGGCTAACATTTCTCTGCTTAATGCACGAAACTGTTGCAAGTTCTCTTGTCTCTACTCTGCTGACTGTGAAAGAGGATTCAGTCAAACGATTATCTGTGGAATGAATAGAAGAAAAAGACTATTGTTCGATTCAATGAATTAGCAGTTGATGATTAGCATCAGTGATCCTCCACTTGCATCATGGAATGTGAACCAAACTATATTAGTTTTAAAGCTTAAAGCTGTGCTTTAAAAATAAAGCAACTGAACTGCTAAATAAAATAGAACTTATAAACACAGTTCCAATTTTTATCTGCCAGTATGACTTAACTCCAGAACTGCACTGCTCGCGATACGTTACAGGAAAGGGAAAAGAAAAAACTTTAATTACATCATTGGTATTCCGAAATCACTAGTTAAATCTCTATTTATGTAGGCCTATCTGGTTCTCTGCTCCGAGCCACACACCATGTAGGTAGGTAAGTAGCGGATGTTATAGGCCGACCCTTGCGATATATTTCACTTAATTACCAGAGATGCATAAAACAAAGCTAATGGGATTCAACCCTCCTCCAATGGCAGCTAACACACACTGGGGCTGGATGGATGGACGAATGGAGAGGCATGATAATTATTCTCAAGATAGCTATGTTCGTAGATTTAAAGCTGCTCTTTAAGTTCTTAGTAGGCCCATAAATAAGTCGGAAAGCACCGTCTTTAGAGTAGGATAGATAGACGTCGAAAAATAAGATGCTTATCTATATATAATATATGTGGCATGTTTCAAGCCTAACTCCGCCACTGCCTTGTTTGGAGGTAGTGCCAGTCCCAAACCTGGATAAAGGAGGAGGGCGACGGCAACGGCCTTTGATGCCATAAGCTGTCGTTAAACTGAGGAACAACATGTTTCAAGCCTCTCGTAGCTCCCCTCGCTGTGCTTGACGACGGTGTTGTATTACGACGATAAATCGATGAAAGTAAACCAAAGCTATTGTCACAACAAGGTGAGCAAAATGAAAATCATGCGACGAAAAAGGCGCTACATCATTTGCATCAGCTTGCCTAAGTACTTGCTCACCCAAACATGAAGTGGTGCATTCAGTCGCTAATCCTTCTCGTAATGCCTCCTAACTCTGTGCTATACGACGTGTCAAGGAAATTGACATTGGCAGCGGACAGAACTTGCAATTTATAGTGCGCCATTATGGCCGAGATGGCGCTAAAACGGAGGTTAGTGCAGACAAGAGAGAAAAGTTCGGTTTCTATGGGCTCTTTAGAGTTTTTACGGGGCTCCTAAATGGCCCCTCTCAATGGCCAAGTGAGGATAACAATGCCAAGCCAGAGCCCAGCGTTGATGTATATGAAAACACTTCATTATGGCCGTGTGATGGTTCCATATACAGATGGAGTGCATGGCACTAAATTGTTTTTAATGGACTTTTTATGGGCAATGCTCCGTCTAAGCTGCGCGGGTGTTCTGCACGAACGGGGAAAATCCTGCCACGCACAAACAAATTTTATTAATTTATTTTCTCAATCAAAATTGTAGTGTTTGTTAGGTAATAAAAACTACAACAGCTGCCAACAAAGGCTCTCAGAAATGCGCTATAAAAAGCTTTTACTTCTTTTATTGAGCAAACGTTTGCGAACAACTAAAATTATTAGTTTTATTTATTCCTATACTTATTAAGCTACGCCACAGCATAATGACAAAGCAGCAATCGATGACGCCGAGCGAGAAGGACTTGATCAAGGTCCCTACACAGTAACCATCTCAGGGGAGCCTCTAAATCGCACAATACTTGTTGAAAAGGAGCGCTCAAATCAATAGGCTACCGTGTCTCACGTGACACAATATTCGTTTTATTAAAGAAATTACCAAAGTCACTCAGAAACTTCGAATTCTGATTCACGAAAACTTGTTTCTATTCGAATATTGATGACAGTCTTCACTACAGTCTGGGTGATAGTAATTTCAACCAATTCTTCTGCTACATTGCGTTACTTAGACAACTGATGTCGAACAATAAACATGGCGGCGATCACACAGACAGACAGATACGCGTACAAACACGTACACAGACACACAGGCGCACTCACCAACATAAAGAGCTGAGCGGTCGGCCTATAGCGGACATCCCTGTTGATCATTTTCTCGACTGGTTCGACCAGCTCGGCCGGCAACCGAGGCGCAATTTCGCCGAATAGCTCGGTCAGCTGGTGACAGATATAAAGAAAAATCTCCATTAAAGCCTGAAAAGGCGAAATTGCAAATGGCGGCGACGTGTGTTGAAGGGATATGCGCCGGCGGAACTTAGCAATATTATTAGGCCCGTCTATCTGGAAGCACGAGGCGCGAAAATAGTCGATCAATGCGAAATTAGAAACGAGGCTCCGTTACTAACCGATCATAAAGGATGAAAATAAAATTTAATTACATTAAGGCCAGTCTGTCATAAAATACGAAAATAGAATACGGAGGGAGTATGAGAAACAAGTAGGTAAGTAATTGCTATGCCCCATTTAGCACGCTTAAACAGATATTAGATTCAATGCAGAATGGAAGTTGATTTAAAGAAAGTGTTTGGCCAAAGACATTGAGGCAAATTCAGTAAAACACGTAGTGTTGTTGCAGAGGCAAAACAACGGAAGCAGTAGAACGACAAACTGTAATTATAATAAGAAGATTAGTATAATAATACAAAGCAACGATTATAATGAAATGATGGAACTTAAAAGGCTTTTGTCTCGTATAGTCGAGTCGCAGAACCAGACAATAGGGCAGATCAGCCATTCCAAAGCAGATACAGGCGCTTGTCATCTTTGTCGTCAATCATCATCGCCACCGTAATCACCAGTATCATCATCATTATTGATATCGTTGTCATCATCTTCATCACTACCATTATCTTCATCATCGTCATCTTCGTCGCCGCCACCAACATCATTATCGTAATCATAATGATCGTCATTGTAGTCGTGTTCTTCGTCATGATTAAGACTGCAGATAAGTAAGTATAGTGCAGTCTCTCTTCTATTTTCTGTCTGTCTGTCTGTCTATCTATCTATCTATCTCTAGAAGAATCGTAGCTAGGAAGACTCCCTGACCTTTTCGATCTGTTTGGCGTAGACAGTTTGCGTGTGTTCAGCCTGGATGAGGGACTTTCCCGAGTTATAGATGGCGCAGATGAACATTCCCAGAGAGAACATATCGCAGCTAGGTGTTGCCGAAGTCGTCGTCTCCAGCTGGATTTCCGGCGCCATATAGTCCATATCCGGTTGCGCCATTTTGTGATGCTTCGGAGTCCAGGGTACGACAGGATAGTTGTCCTGAATATTTAATCAGAATACACTTGGCCAGTAAACAACGATTATCTCGTCCTCTGCTTAGTTAGTTCCACAATTTCGCCTTCGCTAACTGTCCTACATTTGCTTAAATTAAGTCTTCCATTTGGTTAAATAGACAACTGTTCTGTATTTAGATAAACTACTAGAGTACAGGTTTTATTTGAGATAAACGGTGTCATGGATATTAATCAGAATGCACTTGGCCAGCAAACAATAATTACTCTGTCTTCTGTTTAGTTATCATTATTATTCTTTATTGCCTGAGGTACCTCTATTCCTTCGGGACTTATAAATCAGGCTCCAGAGAAATTAAAAGTCTGGGTTGGCTAAATCTCGTCAAGTTTTCGCAGAGAGAAAGGGCTGCGAAAGGCATCCGCATAGAACTGATATCCTAGGGAATGATTGTCCAGCAGTATACCTAGTTGTGTGGTGTGTAATGTAAACAAAACAGGACTATGTGCAGACCACTGCGGAACATCACTTGTCAGCAAAGTACTAGACGGATAATTACTATTTAAGTATACTGATAGAGTGCGTGGACTGAGATAGGTCGCAAACAAATGCAAGGCAGGACCAGACACCACAAACCAGTGATGGATACGATGCAGAAAACAGAATGGCTAGTTAGCATAGTACTGCAATTTTGCCTCGATTAACTGTCCCACATTTGGTTGCGTTATTGGTTCTCCTTTTTGGTAAACATCAAAGATTGCTCTGCAATTAGTTCAACTACTAGAATATAGCTTGTGTTCGGACGTATAGCTCTCCTCCTCCATTTAGTTAGAATACCAGGATCTTCTCACACATGGGTTAAGATATATACCATGGATAACATGGCAGTAGGTCATGTCTCTGATTAGTTTTACTTGAAGCGGCGCTAAATAATTTCTAATTGCAACAACACAATAACAATTACGGGTCACAGGCATTAGGCTGCTTTGAATAAACCTTCAATTGCCAGCCTTTGTATATCACCCAAAACGTTCCACATCCGAATGTCGGAGATGATTCAAGACAGGAGGCTCCGGCTGTTTTGACACATCGCCCGCTGCGAAGGTGAACAGGACCATGCCAGGGCCTTGCAAGCGGTGATTTCCGGCCCTCCGAGAGGTCAGCAGAGACCTGTCGGTCGTCCTCGCCAATGATGGACAAGAACAGCGGAAGCTGACCTTTTCCCCTCTGAACTTCCGGTTACATACGGCCTGGAGACTAGCACAGAATAGATATGGCTGGCTGCACATTATGGAAACGGCAACGCTTCAGAGAGGAGATGCCACAGATGATGATGACGAAAACGTTGCCCCTATGTTTCTTATAATTAACTCCTGGTTAATCTCTGGCTTCGTTCCCTTAATGTAAAACAGGAGAGGCGGCGAATTGAATGAAGCGAATAGGTCCGTAAGCGACTGACGACTGCACGAAAACGGGAAAATATCTTGAAACTGTCTGGAACAACCAGATATATGGATCGACCGACATCCAAATGGGAATTGTACTTTACACACGGAGATTCGAACCTCGTTCAAAGCCATAAAATGTTGCATCGTTACCTTTCTACTATGCAACCCATCAAAAGGATAATTAAAACAGATGTATCTGTTTACATTCATTAATCAATTAGCGAAAGTAAATCGATTGCTGAAAGACTATTTATTTAATGAGCCCCTGTACTAAGTGAACCCGGAAACGTCGTCTGAACGAGATAGATTCATGCAATATGTTTCATCTATCCACTGAAGTCGAATACAAAGAAATCCCATAGAAAGTTGCAATCGCACTTGAAACGACCGCAGATCAGTCGACACTCGAGCGAGAAACAAAAGACCCGATCTGTTAAGCGGCCAGGCAAATAAATATCCGAACATGAAGCGCATAGACCACTGGCTACAGCCACAGATCCAATTGTTCTCCATCAAAATAATAGGCATCTAGTTGTTATTATTATTTTAAACAACATCTGGAACGGCCACTACTCGTCAAGATTATTATTTTTATTATTATTATGATGATGATGATCATCATCATCCTATATGTTCATAGTAGAGTTCCGGCGAAGCTGATAGCGTTCCCACGCTGGACAGCCACTGAGAGTCTTTGAAGCAGGTAGCTGGTCTCCAGTGGATCGTGGGTTGCCATTGTCATCCTTCGTCCTAACTCCCGCACAAAATCCAATCCTTCCGTACTCCACGCGCCGCTGGTCTCCAGTGCGACCGCCACAAAAGAGTGGGTTTGGGCTATAGTGGCCTATTTTAGCCTTTTGTCTGAGACTGCCCGGTTTGCAGCTTCACTTGGTCCGGTTGAAGTAAAACCTAGATGTGACGCTGCAAATGTGTCAGAAACTGTCACATCCCATGTAAGACACCTTTCGCGAGATCACGGGATAAGAGTCACGCCATCCGGTCGTTTGCCATCTTCCCTGGTGAGTCCCAACGGTTCTTTCTGAACAGGGGTGTTCGCTCTGGTAAGCGCTCTCCATATAATGTCGTTGAGCATGTTATGGCGTTGTTGTCTGCCAGCACTCTTTCTGCAGACCAGACCGTGAAGTCCTCTGGCGTCGACCCTTTCGCCACAGTGACACAGATGTGGCTCGCACAGTGTGGTTCCCAGTCGCATTCCAACCGCGATCCGTATCACCTCATCCGAAAGACGGAGTCCCAATGCGGTTACTGGAGGAGCCAGCATCCAATCTCCAGAGTGTGGTGCTTGAGAGGCCAAGAGACGAGCGCGGTCTAGTGGGTTGTTCGCAGACTCATATAAGCTCGCCGATGCCATGCTTGTCCAGCGACTGTCCCATTCCCTTTGTCGATGAGCTGCTGATCCAGTTGGTGGTTCTGCACCCGTGAAGACCATCCATGCATTCAGTGCGGTATTCACTAGCTCGTCTGAGGTATCGGCTGATTCTGGTGGCAGCATGTGTGTTTGGAGTTCGCTTGTGCTTGCAGCAGAGGCCAAGAAGGCAGAAAGTGCCAGCGTAGAAGCACAGCGAATCCCAAGACCGCCATCCCTAACCGGAAGGGACGCCTGGAGCCATTTCTCATCCGACAGCTCAACATTTAAGATAGTCGATAATCCATCTCTTAAAAGAGAGTCAAATCTGGTAAGACTGGGGCATTCGGTGCAAACGGCTGTACGCATTGTGTAGAGCAGCTTCGGAACTCTCAAACCGTTTCGCTATTATTATTATTATTATTATTATTATTATTATTATTATTATTATTATTATTATTACTATTATTTTTATTATTAATATTATTTTCCCCAAGGTATATATGATCCCTCAGGATAAAAAATCCGGAGAAAATGATAAATTATTATTATTATTATTATTATTACTACTACTACTACTACTACTACTATTATTATTATTATTATTATGCATTTATTACGCGCCCAAGGTCAGTAAATCTGAATCTGAGGCGGTGAGCAACTGTGAGTGAAGGACTTGCTCACAGTAACCATCCAAGGGGAAACTCAAACCCTTACCTGTGCATTATAAGCTGAGCGCTCTATCCAATCGGCTACCGTGCCCCAAAGTTCTGAGCATAAAATAGACTGAGGAATGTCTCGAAGGTCGGAGTAGACTTACAGCAGAAAAGCTTATAATAATTAGACTTTAATGACCAGAAAATTGTCTGCATTTCAGAGACAGTTAGGAGGACATGTTAATCTGTTTGTGCCGTCGTGCGGCGACTATTTTAGATTAGCAGATGCATTATGATTTGCATGGTATACGTTGCACAGAAAGACGTGCGGTGACTGTTAATCATAATTGCCAAGGTTAACGCATATAGGAATTCGATGGCTATTTATTGGAGCTCTATCAATTCTCTGATGTTATTCAGGTCTAAACTAAAGACGTGTCTCTATCAACTTGCTTACCTACCGTAACTTCTGGTTTCTTTGACCTATCGGAAATCGACCCGGCTTCTCCAACGGATTATGATTTTGGATTACGATTTTGACTTGAAGTAACCATCGACTGATGCCTTAGGGCATTATTATAGTGGCGCTATAGAAGTCTTTCCATTAGATTGGAATAGATTAGTTTTTGGTTAGGAGTTCTGGCATGCATAGAGACAGAGTAAGATAAGTGAATCAGAAACTGAGGCAGACAGACAACGGCGAGTATAGACAGACAGACCAGACAAACGGTTAAAGCAACAATCTTGAAGGAACAAAAAAGTGCATTATAGAGACTGCTTCAGCATTCAATGCCATGTCATGCGACTGTCTCTCATGGAAGCCGATGTCACACTCAATCATGCTATGCCATCCTGTCGCGTGGCGCCGTCCTTTCTGCTGTTCTTACGTTGTAACATGGCATTTAATCCGTCTGTTTCATTTGCATACAACGTCATCTGTGATGCAAAGCAATCACTTTCAATCTAGTGCACGAAGTGTTCACTATTTCTTTCAATACTGTGCAATTTCCCGACTTCTAGCGTTTAATGTTCGCTGTTATTTACTCTGAGGTTGTGATTTCCACAAGCTCCTCCGACTTTCCTACGCTGGCCCTGACACGAGCAAAACTTCCGGGCAAAACATCCTTTCAGTGGCTGGGCCAAATTTCTTGAATGCCCTTCCTCAATCTTTGTGCTCTGCTGAGGCTTTGTTATCTTTCCGACTTGCCTGTTTCATTGTGCTTAAAACCCGTAAAGCTGTCTATGTCTCATTGTATCCAGTTCTCGAAATTCACCGGATCATGAATTCGTGGAAATTTATAACGGCGCTAAAAAAAGTCATAAGGCTAGAATCAATTACCCATGTCAACCATTACCATGACCTATAATGACGTAGCCTACAGACTTCCACTAGACGTCAAGCGCTCGCAAGACATCAAGTAGCAATCACAATATTATTGAACAGAATGTCGCATGCTCTTGGAGTTCCTTACTCGTCGCTTGACATATGCGGTGTTTCTAAAATGCCTTGATGAGACGGCCATGCTTACCTGGCTTCGGTGATGATTCTCACCTGGCATTCGATGACGATGCTTACCTGGCATTCGATGACGATGCTTACCTGGCATTCGATGATGATGCTTACCTGGCATTTGATGACGATGCTTACCTGGAATTCGATGATTATGCCTACCTGGCATTCGATGACGATGCTTACCTGGCAGATGCCATCGACGGGACGCTCGGCAAATCCGAACCCAGCCAGCTTCCAGACTCCGCGATGGGTGACGAAGACGCTGGACGGACAGACGTTCATATGAAGCATGTGTTCCATGTTGTGTAGGAAGGAAATTGCCTCCGTTACCTTCGTTAAGAGAACAACACAGAGCGTCAAAGAATATCGATAGAACATCAAAGAACACCAGTAGAACATCTCAAAGAATACCAACAGAACATCAAAGAACACCAGAAGAACATCTCAAAAAATACCAACAGAACATCAAAGAACACCAGTAGAACATCTCAAAGAATACCGATAGAACATCAAAGAACACCAGAAGAACATCTCAAAAAATACCAACAGAACATCAAAGAACACCAGTAGAACATCTCAAAGAATACCGATAAAACATCAAAGAACACCAGTAGAACATCTCAAAGAATACCGATAGAACATCAAAGAACACCAGAAGAACATCTCAAAAAATACCAACAGAACATCAAAGAACACCAGTAGAACATCTCAAAGAATACCGATAAAACATCAAAGAACACCAGTAGAACATCTCAAAGAATACCGATAGAACATCAAAGAACACGAGTAGAACATCTCAAAGAATACCGATAGAACATCAAAGAACACCAGTAGAACATTAAAGAATACAGTAGAACGACAAGGAACGTCAAAAGAAGATAGGCAATAGCCAGAGAAGACAACATCAAAATTACAAATTATATCTTGCTTCGAATGTTGTCGACGCAGCAGGTGGCATGTATGCCGTTAACAAAACATCAGATAATCACATTGAACATAAAAAAACAAGAAACGAGATGGAAAGAATATCAAACCAGCTAAAGTGCAACAAATGATACAGCGAAAACTTAATCAAAACGAATGACGACAAGCGCTAATTAAATAAACAACGTTGAAAACAAATGAAAATGTGTGCATCAGTTGAAAATATGACATTGTTTACCTTAGCTCAAGCTATTTCACCCTTCCTAATCAAATTTAATTACTTATTCACTGGCGCATTCATTATTCATTCTTTTATTCAATTTTCACCTGAGCAAGAACACTGTTTACATGTCCTACATATTTTATCGAATTATGAGCGACCAAACGCATTCGATTAGCAAGGCTTTCAAAAACAGCGAAGCTTTTTTCTTTGTCTCCAATAACTTAATTACAGTCCTATGGAAACGCGTAGACCTTTTGTTACAGCAACCATGGTTCTACTCCTGGTTTGCCTTACAAAATGCGCTATACAAATCCCAGTTAAACAGCAAAGAGCAAGAAAAGCTCCGCCTTGAACGTCTACGTCATTAAACTCAATTTTCGGGTCAACGAGGTCGTCATTGGCGCAGCAAAAATAGTGCGTGCATCTATTGTCGGCAATTTCATGTACAGCGATCGATGGCAGCAGATCTGGCACCACTGGCTGATTAATGGTTGACGACTGCGCACGGTTCTGGCCCGGTGAGTACGAATTACCGGCTGAATAATGATTGACCACGGCGCACAGATTGTGTTCTGCTGAATGATGACGAAGATGGTCATTATGGCGACACTTAGAGGATGCCGTTTTCGTCAAAGGATTTTCACTGAACACGGAACAACGAAATCGCGAATGAAGAAAAGGTCACGAAGGTCGTAGCCACGAAGTTAAAAAAAACATGACTATCAAATGAAAAAGTAAAAGACATGGAAGCTATTGTCACGAAGGTCGCAGATACGGCTGCTGGCAGGAAGGAAACCAAGGAAACACTGATAAGGCGAGAAACACTATAGTCACCAGAGCAGAAACTATTGTCTGACCCAACGAATGGTGGCTTCAAATGGCAAGGACTGGGGCAGCAAGGTACTAGGAATATGGGTATCGGATGTTAAAGTATACTGACCTTTGGCACCACATTGCATCGATCGTAGAACTAATTGCTGTTAGGAAATATCTTGTGTAAATTGCACCGAAAGCCGAAACTTGAAAAGCCGAAAACCCAAATTGTATGGGTGTTATAAACCTTGTTTATCAAACACAATCTAGTTAGTAAGGGTGTAATTTGCTTAGGAGCAACTTCCTCTTAATCAAGCCATACCCATTGGGGTGTATTTTTCCAGTCAATGAGACCCTTGTCCAGAGGTCTTCCCCACTGCATCTAAATGCGAATAGCTCCCTGGTCATTAGCATAGTATCTTTATTCGAAAAATTTTAATTACTAATTAACGCGGTGCAATTCAATGCATCTTCAATAGTATAACTTACTCCTAGAAGTCCGCATTTTATTTCCGTTTCCAGGAAGCTGTTGTCCTAGAGAAGATTTCAAACAAAACAAAAACAAAACATAGATTTATCGATGCAATATTTATCACGAAACATTTGCACATTTAAGGCTTTTGCAAAATGGAAGAAATGTATCCAAAAAATAGACCATCAGTGCATCATACATATACAATACATACAGAAATTATGCACAAATAATACACACATAATACACATACACACCTAAAGCATACACAAATTTAGGATGCATACAGGCATACATATGTTTCTGTGACCCATCGGATTTCGACCAAGGTCTCCAACGGAATACGATTTTTACTACGGTTTCACTTAAAGCGACAATCGACTGATGCCTTGTGCATTATGATATCGGCGCTATAGAATTTATTAGATTAAATACATTCATATTTGCACAACTGCATGCAAGTATGCACGCATATATATACTTTATACATACATCCATCCATCAATCCATCCATACATACATACATACATACATGCATACATACAGACATACATACATACATACAGACATACACACAAACATACATCCATGCATGCATACATACATACATACATACATACGTACATACATACATACAGACAGACATACATACAAACATACATGCATGCATACATAGATACATACATACGTACATACATACATACATATCACGAGACCCTTGGTACCGAGATGAGACCCGAGACGTCCCAACCCAAGACCGAGATGAAACCGAGACGTTTAGCCTCTGAGACGAGACCGAGACCAGAGAGACTGAGTCAGACGCGACTCCCGTGAAAGATATATTCTATTCTCAGCATTCAGCCGTTTTATTACTGTTTTAATTTAGGCTCTGCATTCGGAGGTTACTTACTTTGGACTGTTTTCACAAATAAACCCGGATCTTCTATCTGAGGGGCAGACGTAATGTAACAAAGCACAGTCTCGACTATCGTAATCGTAACTCTAGACTCCTGGTTTCCACAGCATCCAAAGAAAGCAAAATTGTGGAAACCAGCTTATTAACAGGCGCTTAGTCAAAACAAAATGGAAAGGCATGCAAGTCAAGCTCCTATACTCGGGAACGTTGACTTCCATTTTAGTAGGTTTTGCACTAATCTTTCAATTATTTGATAATTTGCTTGGCATCTATTTGAGACGGTTGCAGCTATGTCATGTGGATTCGTTATTTGGTTACTTCCAGTCTTGCAAAGCAACTTATTTAATCATCATCGTCATCATCAGTTCCTGACACGAGCCGTTTGTAGGCGATGGGTGCGAATAAAATTATATCCAGTCTCTTCGATCATTTATCAAATTCAGGGATGTTCTAATGTTCTAATGTTCTGAAGCTTCATCCAGGTCTTGTTATGTCCTCGCTTACATTGTCTGTCCATGGTAGTCCTGGTTTTTGCTTTGCTTCTCTTTCCTTTGCATCTTGCATGGAGTACATTGTTTCGGATTCGGTCAGTTGGTATTCTTTTACACGATCATACCATCGGAGTCTTCGTTGAATAACTTTATCTATAGCAGAGTTGTCTGCATATCCAAAGGTTGTCGGTTTTTTATCAATTTTCCGTAATCAGCTCATTTCTGTTGTGAGGATTCTTTTATCCACCATTCTGATTCATATTGAAAAACTGGTTCTGTCATCGTCTCATATATTCAGACAAACCAGGCAGACAGAGAAACTGGTAAACAAAATTGTAGGCTTTCACCTGTCGTGGACCTATGACATTAAGCCATCCAGCAGTGAAATCAAATTATTTAATTAAGCAAAAGTGCATAGGACAGATGCATGTGAATTTCATAGATTTCGACACTTGTACATGTGTCTGCCATCTGCCGGATCCTCGGATATTAAACAGCGACACTGTACTGCTGTAATACATCGTCAGTTGCACATGTCTTTTATTCTTTTGTAGAGCAAACACTAAAAAATTGGAACCGATACTGTAATTTTATACGTCGCTTGAATAACTTAATATGAAATAACCACGCTTGCCACATATTGAACGGCGCTATACTTGCATGGCGTCAATACTTCTAATACGGCGGTATACAATACATGCACGGTAATGTATCGTGACAATTCTATCAAATGGCTGCAAAAGTTATACCGTAGTATATTGTCTTGCTTTTCATTTTAAAAAATAAATACGACAAAGGTCATACCGTAAACTATCGTTTGAGCGTCTCGCTCACTTTGGGTGAAGCGGCTCTACAGAGCTTGGCCGTCCCTGACCTGGCGGCCGCCTGAGTGAAAATCGCTATCAACGCCTAAGCGAGTCAAGATAGGCGCAGCATAAGTGAAATCAGTCGACGAGATTACTTACTCAATAATTCCGAGCGGCATAATAAAGCTGTCGCAGCCTCCGGCTAGAAGTCCTGTGTGAGTCGAGCTTTCATAGAAAATACTTTTCATACTGCTCGCGTCAGTGTTACGTAGCAATTTCATATATATTTATTTCGCGTCGTTTACTGTATTTGTAATAGTGAGAGAGACAGAGACAAACAGACAGAGACAAAGAGAGACAGAAGACGGGAGAAGCGAAAGCGACAGAGAGAGAGAGTAAGAGAGAGAGTAAGAGAGAGAGAGAGAGAGAGAGAGAGAGAGAGAGAGAGAGTAAGAGAGAGAGAGAGAGACAGACAGACAGACAGAGAAAGAGAGAGAAAGTAAGAGAGAGAGTAGTAGAGAGAGACAGACAGACAGACAGAGAAAGAGAGAGAGAGAGCATACAGCACCGAAGACTTGAAGGAGGCCGAGAACAGACAGAGGACTGAGCTAGTAGTTCTTCTGCTTGGCATTTCTCTCTGCTAGAATCTCTATTTTTGTTGCTCTTCTTCCTTTTCCAATACAAATCAATGCGTTCACAAATAAGCTTTTGATTATAATTTTTTCTGGATAATAATTTTTTTCTGGTGTAGTCCCTAGACATTGATGCGATTCTTCATTTCCTCTCCATCATTTGTGCTAAATTTCAATCTTCTTTCGCATCTTTTTCTCCTCGTCTGCTTCTTATCATATCCTATCACGCTTCTATTTCTCGACCTTCGTCTTTATTTGTCGATTTTGGCGGATATCTATATGTGTGCGTGCTCGTCTGAGTACGTGATTCTGTCCTTAAAGACTTGCATTAGTTTTCCTGATGGGAGAGGGAAATGCCGCCAGTGCTGTTGGCGATGTGTTTCTGATGAGACATGCTCGATGCCAATATCTTCGAGCGCCTTGCAACGGTTTTGACATTTTCTTCGAATGTCGACCCACTTGAGAATGCCATTCGTAATCACACGCTCTCCAACCCTCCAGTTTCTCCCACACAGAACACGTCGGCGACAGCCGAAGATTAACCACAATGCCCTTCGGCAAAGTCCACTTCCGCTTCCTCTTTCATTGCATTATGCCAACGACGCCTCCCCGCCAGATAAGACTCGGTGCATGACGTCATAAATACGTCAACGCCGTCCGGAGAAAATGAGATTCTCTTGTCACATCCCTCAACAAACATGGCCGAAAATAACCTACTCGAAACTTGTAGAGAGTCTTCGCGGCCCACGATTACTCAAAGTCAGGTTAGAGGATCACGTGGTTTGTTGTGATGGTTAGGCTGGAAGTGACGAACGAAACAGCTGCGACTTTGACTTAAAACTTTGTTGCCATTCAGTTTCATGCAGCAGTCAATGCTTCGGACCCACATTTGAGAATGGCAGATTACAAGTGGAAAATACATACATGAGTTAATTAATAATAAAAAATACATATAACTGATAAAATAAAAATAAAATAAATAACAGAGTTAGGGCGCTGTCCCTCGCGTAGAACTAGTGACACGAGAGAAACCAATTAACTTTTCCAGAGCATTGCTATCACAATTAAACGCTTTAACGCTATTGCCTTCCACGGAACTTTTGCTCCACCTCGGACAAAAAGTAATATTTAATGTGATAAAATGAATAAGAATTAACAAATAAATAAAGCTAAATTGAAAAAATTAATAGAATGTCAGGTAAAATTGAGCTCAGAGTAAATATATGCTTTACAGCAGAAAATACATTGACGTCATAAAAGTCCTGAGATTAAATTATAAAAAGTTCAATTGCAAGATTCGCCACATGTGTGGAAGCCGATGGTGAATTTTATCAGTCGTTGGCTTAATGGCTCGTGCACTGACCAATCCGTGTCAACTTCCGCTGCCGCCCGGAAATGCCGTTTCCAGACCAAATTAATCGACCGGTTATCTCACTAGAGGTCCGACCACAAATAGATGGCATTCATAAAGTGAGGCCCCGTTTCTGTGTATCCAGCAGGTCTCACTGCAGCTGAGTACGTTTATTTAGCACGTTGTCTGCCTGGTTGTCTGCTTGATTATTTGGTTGTATGTATCTGTATCTGCCCCTATGTGTCTCCGTCTCTCTCTTTCTTGGCATAAATAAAACTGAGCCGAATTTAGGTTGGATAAACACAGTGAAGCTCTTCCTCCCGGTTTCCTGGATAAATACTGTTGCCTGTTTTATTAATTTTTGTACGTCTCTGTCATTCTGCTTCGGTGTCTCTTTGTCTCCGGCTCTCTCCTTCTCTCTATGAATAAAAATGAACCGAGTTTAGGTTGGATAAAAAAGCTGTATCCGGTTACTAACTCATCAATGGGCGATTATAATATTAGATGCAGTCTCTATTTCTGACTGTTAATTCACCGATTCGCCCCAACAGTCCCAGCTCGTAAGCTTTGAAAAAAATAATTGAAAAAATTAATAGGATGACAAGTAA
This sequence comes from Norana najaformis, assembly GCA_964023275.1. Classification (NCBI taxonomy): domain Eukaryota; kingdom Metazoa; phylum Annelida; class Clitellata; order Crassiclitellata; family Hormogastridae; genus Norana; species Norana najaformis. Next base: position 9,304,866 of record OZ029916.1, on the reverse strand, counting down.
AATTGAGCTCAGAGTAAATATAATGCTTTACAGCGGAAAATATACTGACGTCATAAAGGTCTTGAGATTAAATTATAAAAAGTTCGAAAAGTTCAATTGCAAGATTCGTCACGTGTGTGGAAGCCGATGGTGAATTTTATCAATTGCTAGTATTTAATATTTAATATTTTAGCAATAGGCCTTTCAATAGCTAACCAATGTCACGATATAATCACATAGTTCATGACGTTCTTTTTACTATTGAAATGTTCGGCAATGTTTTCGACTTTTGCAATCCGCAAATTTATCTGTAGAATGTTATGTTTTGAAGGACTATTCAGGAGAGTTTCAGTAGAATGTCGGGCTAAAGAAAGACACTAAGCAAGGATGTCAGTAAAGAAATCTGTTAAAAGTGTATAACCTTTCTTTCACTGTTCACGCTTGTTTACTTTACATAAATTGTGAGAAGAAGATGCTAATTTATTTTCAAAATAATTTTATCACTTTGAACACTTAAACATTTTTGGGACGCAGTTGATATGTACAATATTAAAAAACTCGTATATTTTATCATATTTTTCTATTTAAATATAAATTGGCTACTGGCTACATGTATATGCTACCATGTTTATATAATATTTTGACATATTGGGGGTAGACAATACAAAGGCGATGTTTGCGATGCTCGAGGCCTTTTTGCCCGTATGTAGGCGTCTAGTTTTTACTGCGTTGTTGATTTGAAAGCGGTTTCTCTGTGGACCTTTGTTCTCTGTGATGGAACGAAAGAACGAAAGAACTGTTTTTCGTTATCTGGTGATGGTTATAATATACCTGTCTGGCTTTCTTGCCAACACACTCCACAACTACAATCAAATCTGGGTCTCCTAATCCATTCATTCCGTAAATATACAATACATATGTATGTAAATATACACTAAATATACAGTACATATGTAAGCAAATATACAGTAAATATACAGTACATACGCAAATAAGTTTAAAGTAAATATACAGCACATATGTAAGTAAGTATAAGGTATATATTCAATACACATGTATGTATATATATAGTAAATATGCAGCAAATATGTAAGCATAAAGTAAATATACAGTATATATGTACATACACTGTGAATGGAAAACCAACCTCTCGAATTCTTTTAACAACTAATAAAATTGTTGTTCCAGATGAATCCAAACTAGAATAATTTTAATTCAATAATTGCAGATTTTATTTAACAATACTTTAACTATAATTTATGTTCGAAGTGTCATTCTTCGGCCTCAAAACAGGCCGAAAGGTGCACAGGCCACTTACTTACTTACGGTAGCATCGACTACAAATCTTTTGCCATTTTGCCAGGGTATTTTCTTAACCAATGACATCCTCGTGGCGTAATTTTTAACAGGACCTATGCAGTTTAAATATAGTTGTAATAATAGTAATGATTAAAACAGTTCAGTTTTAATATTCTGACCATTCAGCCAGTAAATGAACAATAGTTATTAAATTATGAAATGTCTTCCCATTTTTCTCAGCTTAAACACAACCCACCCTGGCAGTTCCTTTCCCCTTCTCTCTCTGGTCTTCTGGCAGCCGGACTTGATTCTTGACATGGCATCTTTGGACAACCCCACTGACTTGAAGCAGCGCTCGTAAATAAGCTGGTGCCCTGCACTTAGCTTTTGAGTAGCTCTTTAGAAATTTCGAGTTTACGATTACGATCAAATAATTGAATTCTTAAATTATTAAAACATCGGTTTGCCATTGACATTGTATATATCTAATTTCATCCATATATATCTGCTTCTGGGTTTTCACATCTAGTTATTCCATAAATACACAATACATATACAAGTACATATTTATATCTGTGCATATTCGCATGTGTGTCTGTGTATAAAAGTAGGCCTGTACTTTTATGTGTTTTATGTTGGCGGCTGACTGTGACAGTGTATGTTGTAAACGTATTCACATGCTGCGAAGCACACAGACGCTCAGCTCATCTGTATACATGTATAGACAGGCGTAGGCCCTGTGCATTGTATGTGCGTATATTTCTGTGTGTGTATGTATATACAAGCAGATGCGGTGAATGGTCGGCGACAGCTATTCATTCTGCATTTTTCTCATATGCATATAAGAAGAGGCGTCTCTTCCTCTTTCCAGTCATTGGCTTCTTCAGCCAATTATTAGTCGGACATGTTTTAATTGGCTACTGTGGTAACGACGTCTCGCAAGACCTTGTCTTCTCCTCTTTTCTTACCCCCATTCCAATCCCCACGGCTCAAAACAGACAAACAAGTACACCACTGTGATTGAAATGCTTCAATTTAACCCAGATTATTGTTCATTGTATTCACAATGACAATTAGATTAATATTAGTATCGTTATTATCATGTTTTACATTTATTTATGTATATCTGATATAATGACTGCTATGGCGTCTTAATTGTAATATTGCGTTTATTAGCTATATTCCTTTTTAGTATGATTCATGTTTATAGTTATGATGCTGTAATAGTATTTGCAAAATATAGACCAAGCGTATGATTGATAGAGCGCATAAACACGAATCAAGTTATAAGCTTGAGGAAATCATTGGACATGACATGAATCTGGGGCGGTGAACATCACTCATTCGCGTCTACACGGCTGGCCTCAGATAATCACACATGTGCCTAATTGCATTATATGCAGTGATACGAGTGATAAAATATCAATGCTACTGTCACTAGGTATTCTGTAGTAACAAATATGACTACTATCACTAGTAACATGTATAACTGTCCCTTTATTTTAAGTAGTTAGGTAGAACGAGATGGCGTAAAACTGGACGAAATAGAATGAAACAGAATGAGACCAAACGAAAGACAGAGTGAGATGGATAGACATAAAAACACAGGGGGTTAGAAAGAGAGAGAAAAGAGAAGGACTTTTAATTGTGGGTTGAATATGGGTGAACAGCTCATGCATAGACTTGCGTGATTGGGTAACTCCTTTAACAGAACAGAATTGCCCTTGAAAGTAGGGCAATGGGTTTTGATCATGCATTCAATTTATAGAGAATTCAACAGGGATCATTCATCAAACAATGGCCCGTCACAGGACTGGCCTCGTGCAACGCTCACTGTGAACTGTGTTTTGCTAACCTCTACCTATTAACCAATAACATTTGTAATCTCTGTCGATGGCGCACCTAAATATACTGGAGTAGCGCAATCTTTTCCATCTTGATGAAACTCTCACAAATTTTCATATACTCTGATAGTATGTCCTATTTGCTAGTAGCCTAGTACTACTGGCAAAATTGCAAAATAAAGAGCAGAGAATTCCATCGTACCTTTCTTTGTTGCCTTAGCCACAAGCAATGAATGTCATTTGAATGTAATTACTTTAATTTCCGGCTGTATGCTACTCGGAAGTCTCTCGTGGTTCCCAAGGAAATTGGCCAAACTCGCCAAAACCGGTTCAACAGCAAACGAAAGGCTGTCGCTGGAAAAACAAACGAATTTTCACGCCATTGTAAGTGTAATCTCGGGTACTAATGCGCTCATTTATGCGCCGTTTCTTGAAACTAAACTGTGATCATACAGTTTACTTCTATGCCTGCAAATGACTGCACAGCGCAGAAAGCTAGTAGGAACGAGGTGAGGTAAGGAAAGATTATTGTTTATTTATTATTCTCCTCAGTAGTCGTCAGAGACTTGTCCCAGGGTCTGAAAGAGATTTCGGTTGAATCGCAAACAAATCAATCCTTGTTTGAACTCTTGTTCATCAATTCCTCATTTCCTGGCAACGAATTATCAGTTTCAGATGACGCATTGGAATTCGAATCCAGGGCAGAGAGATGAAACGTAAGCACATTGGTAATCTGCCAAAGTGCTGCAATTGATAATATGTTCTTATGTAAACCGTGCAATAAGAGCAAAGAAAATGAGGCACGAACAGCTTTGCCCCTGAATTTTATTGCTTTGAAGTAACTCTTGTGATGTTATAAAGCGCAACCTACTAGCATTCTTCGATGGGATGTATGACGCGTAGAATCTTGGGATGTTTGAGGCGAGATAGGAGCCGGACATCCTTGCGAAGAATTTCGGAGACAATGTCTCGCCGTCTCGGCTTGTGAATCTTGTCGGCAATCTTCTTCTCGAATATGAAGACAGAGGCCGGCTAAAAACATAATAAGCCGATCAGACAGTCGCGAGCAGAGTAATGAAAAAGGCGAAATGCCATTGCATCAGAAACAGTTGGGCAAAGTAAGGGTGAAAGGACATTCAAGCAAAAGGGGTACGGCAAAGTAAGGGTGAATGTGCTGTAGCTGATCTCCTTTTTTTCGCATTTTATCTACATTGGATGTGTTTACCTTGTTTGCTTATAGAGATTACATGATGCTAGGTTGAAAGCGCGGTTTAAGCCTATATAATAGTCAGCACCTATATATATATATATATATATATATATATATATATATGTATATAGATAAAATATAAACACGTGTCAGCATCGTAAAGCATAAATTATTAAAGTTAGGTTGTAGTGGAAGACATACACTGTGCTTCGGAACTAAACAAAAAGCAGAGAACCAGTTAAAGAAATTTGAAAATAACGGTATGTGGCTTGGTCGGAAGCAGACAATTTTTAAATATGCGCGGTAAAGCTCAAAAAACGCTACTTTCTTCAGTTGGACGGAATTCGTCGAAGTCATCGGACTTCTCTCGAAAAGTCCTCCGTGAACTCCCGATCGATTGAGCACGAACTGTAAGATCGATAGTTCTGTCGAGAGATAAACGAATCGTAAAGATATCGGACGATTGATCAGCACGTCTTCTTTGTCATGAAATCAAACGATTGAATCAATCGTAACTTCGAAGGAAGAGTCGTTAGCGGACTGTGACAGTTCGATGGCGAAGTTTATGCGATTCAGAGACAGTCACTGTTCTGAGGTGATCGATTGGAGTTGAGCTAACTCGAAAGCGAGAGGCCATATTCGACATCCGAGTCAAGAAAATTATCTAAGCTTTGAAGTGAAGGAGAGAAACAGAATCTGATGAGACGAAGTACAGGAATTGCCGGACGTTCGCCAATGACTACTATAACTGGAAATTCCACAGATGAAAACCAGAAGAGAAATCCATTCATGGAGGGGTCGACTGCTAAAGACTACCAAGCCGAAAGACACAGAGTGAGCGAACACCCCCGACGAGGGAGGTCCTTTAGATTCAGCACAGTAATAATTCTTACTTAATTCAATGCCGACTTAGGTAGGTTAGCTAATGAAAAATAGTTGACTAGCTATTGGTACACTGATTTATAGATGTTGAAAGGTGATTAGTTTGTATTATTGATATTAAATATTTCTACAAAACTGAAAGAACCAGTCTACTACTGCAGCTCATCATTCATAAATATTCTCCATTACTATAGCATCACCAACGCATTCAAAAGTGTTCAAGGAGCTTAAACACTGCAAGATGTCACATGCGCCTTGAACGAGATAGCGCAGAACAGTGTAAAGTTAAAAGACATGAAATGGACTGAGGCAGATACTGCAGGGGTTTCTTGGATATCAAGGAAAACCAACGAATGTACTGGAACAAACGAAAAAGGCAGCAAATATAAGATTGAAAGCTCGTTCTTTTAAACAAGGTAGTCACCATCAATCATGCAGGGTAGGACGTCCAAGGCTGAAAGACGTTCAGACAGACAACCTAGGACAACTTACAGCTTAAGCTGTTGCAACTGAACATATAAAGTAAGACATGGCAAGGGTGAAGTCACATTTAGTCAGTCAGACAATGTTTGAATAGGGTAAGCAAAAACTGAAGACTCACTGTGAAAATAATAAGCATCAGATTTTGGGAGGAAATAGTATATATTTACAATCTGTTCCAACTCTACAATGCCAGCTGTGCTTTTAAACTCCGGTTGTATTACCTACTGGGCCAAAAAGATCTAATAAAAAATTAATATGAGATTCATTACTAGATATGCACTACAATCAATAGTTTTTAATCTCGTGAAAGAAAATACTAGGATATAAAAGTTTCTGCAAATATAATATTATTTTAGCATGAGACAATTTAATAAAGAATTCGAAATGAAGAAAATAATTAAAAGGCAAAAGAATCAAAATAAATATTTATTTAAAAAATCGCAAACAAATTAAAGTTGCAGAAACTGCTAAAATTATTAGAATCTAATAAAATCAAGTTTAAATTATGCAAAATATGGACAAGGTGAATACATTTTAAAGTGTTCAACTGTATTTTAGCTTTTCAGAGTACATATTAAAAAAGAATTTAAAAATGCAAGAAATTAGTTTAAATATAATAATATAATAATAATTAGCTACTTCTAATGCGCCGGTGTCTAATGCACAAGGCATCAACCGATGGCACACCAAAACCAAGCCACAATCAGTTCGATATCCAGAAGGTCAGTCCGCACGACAGAGAGGCAGCCTATGGTGGATAAGCAATTTGAAACAGGTAAGTTTTAAGTTGAGAACGAAATGACAGAAGCGACTGAGCAGAACGAACAGACACAGGGAGGGAATTCCAGAATTTTGGTCCAGCAACCGAAAATGCTCGTTTACCCAGAACAGTTCTAGCCCAAGGTATGATCAGAGAAAGACAATCAGATGACCTTGCAGAATAATGGTATGTCTGGGGAATAAGGACTGATTTCAAGTATTGTGGTTGGATGTAGTTCAATGTTTTATAAACTGTAAGTCCTAATTTGAAACAAATCCTTTGCTGAACAGGAAGCCAGTGTAAAGATTTAAGCACATGGGTTATATGCTCATATTTAGAAGTATTTATGGCTCTAGCCAAGGAGTTCTGAACTCTTTGGAGTTTCTGCATGTTTGACTTAGTGATACCAACAAGAATGGAGTTACAATAGTCAAGGCGAATGGAGACCAATGCATTGGCTAAGGATATTCTGGAAGACATGGGGATATAATGCCTAATTCTGCGTATGTCACGAATATACATGTATGATGACTTACAAATACCATTTACATAGTTTGTGAGAGACATGGTAGAATCAAAAACAACACCCAAGTCACGAGCAGTATCAGTCAACTCAATGATTGAATCACCCAGTTTTACGGATTTAAGCCATTCGAATTTCTTAAGTTGCTCAGGAGTGCCAAGTAGTAGAAATTCAGTCTTCGAGGGGTTAAGGAGGAGTTTATTAGCCGCCATCCAAGACTGCAGCTCTTCATATGCTATGTATACGATTAATTTGGGGCTATCGGGCCGATCTTACAAATGAATTAACGGATCGAGGGTTCTGGCAACATTCTATAACACGATGCAAATTCTTCTATTCGATCATTACGTCAGTGATTTTGTAAGATCAAATTACACGCAGACACAAAAGAGCTTTCTTTGTAGCTTTATTCCTACGTCTAAACGAATGTTTTCTTTCCATTCTTTGTCTGTGCATCTATTTCTATGTCCGCCTCATTCTTGTTGTCTTCCTGACTGATTTTATTCTGTCCATGTATCTATTTCTGGTTGTTTTTGACCTAGATTCCATCTGTAATCTGTTCATGACGTTGTCTTTGTTTAATTATGTCAGCATTTGTCTTCTTGTGTCTTTTTTCTGTTTCTACTTCTGCATTTACCTGTATCTTCGTGTCTGTTTGTGTCTGTCGGTATTCATCTCACTCACTCACTCAGACGCTGTCGACGCTGTGCCCAACCACATTCCTCATCACCATCAGACATCAAAGTAAGGGCGCTATAAAACCATAACATATCCCATCTATGCGGAGTCTTTGCTGCGAGTGGGCGATGATTCGTGGCGCCGCCTGGCATTGCGTCTGAGCCAACGATCAATTCGCATTAATTTTCTTCCATTAATCAAACGGTGATTGAAACATGAGACACGGAGACATATATAACCAGTCGTTCGGTCGCCTGTTGAGTGACGACAGCCAGTAATCGCACAGATGTGAAACCGAGTAGCAAGCAATCCCTTAACTATATGCAAAGATATGCGGCCCATCAAGTGCGCATGCAGCACTTAAAGCAGACTTCTATCCAATCTGATCTCATGCAAACTCTAACCGACTGTCCAGAATAATCAAATCTAATCGATGCTAGAATGTTCCAATCGATTACAATCTAATTCAGTCTAATTTGCCGTTCAGAAGCAGTGATTCACCCAGGAGTAAAGGCGTTCTTCTCTATGCGCCTGAGTTGTATGTAATAGGCGCCCATTGATCCTAGCGAAGAAGACTTCCATTTGGCCATTCAATCTTATTTCCAGCCTTGCGACTACTGCCCTTTGACCAGTGTCGAACGCCATACTTCAATAAATCTTCTATTCTGCAGGAGTCTCCACCTGGTGTTAACTAGGATGTAGTCAAGCGCCTTCCTGATGTCGCCATCGCTGGAATACAAGGACATAAGGTGGATGTATTTCCCCTCCAGAGTCCAGCTTCCAAGCAGAAGTGATCAACCTTTCAAAAATTGTCGTTGGCTGTGCCGCTTTCAAATGGCCCCAAGATATATCCACAGCCATCCCTGTTGGTAGTAAGAACCGCACTGAACTCTCCTAAATACACCAGGGCAGAACCTTTCCTGGTGGTCCTCAAGGCTTGCTCTAGGATCCCACAGGTGTTCTTATCAGCTTTCGACTTGAAAACACGAAACTACGATGGAACAGAATGGGTTTTAGGCGCTAACTGAATTAGGCAGAGAATCAAGTCTCTATCCGGATGTAAACAGGTGTAAACCGTCAACATAACAGGGGTCAGTGTTCACAGCCAAAATGCAAGCCGGAAATGCCCTTAGTAAAAGTAGTATTCCTACTTCCCCATCTACTTGCACCGAGGGACTTCTGCAAAACTGAACAAGTGACGCAGACGAACTAACACTGAAACAGTCAATTAGTTTCACATACTGATGTGTGTTTTCACTTAATCAGATGTGAATCACAGATATTCACGGTCTACTAAATAGAAGAATCAGATTCAGTGAACAATTACAGTTGGGTAAAAATGAATTTATGAATGAGACAGAGAAGATGATGATGCTTGAAAGAACAAAGAAAGTGAGCGAAAATCAGTTTACGAATGACATCAAAAGAGGAACGACAAAACGATTTACTATAAGCAAATATCATTACCTATGCCTAGTCACATCATATGTACCGTGCTTCAGGGGCTCTGAAGATGCAAAGCCCTGGCAAGAATTTTCCAAGTAAAGTTGAAATATGACAATTTCAACTTTACTTGGAAAATTCTTGCCAGGGCTTTGCGTGGGCTCGCAAACTTGCCACTGGTGACTCTTCTAGTTAGCTGCTCAATGTTTGCTAACGGATAATTGTTCTGTTCTTACTCACATTTAACATAGCTAAGGCTAGCGCAGAGAACGCCTCTGATTAGTTTCTCTTAACAAGGCGCTATACAAATTTCTGATTACAATTACAATTGTACGTATGCCTGTTTAGGTTTATGTTAGTTTTCTTTTTACTCAGTGTTACTGGGCTAATTTGTTGTTATGCAACGCAACGGGACATTTACAAGCGGCTGTAATCGCTACCCTTTAACGATGTTAATTGTAGGTTAATAGCCGCTATATAAATGTTCCATTAGCACAGTAGCACTGAGTGAAACGAAAACTAACATAAACCTAAACAGGCATACACACAGTGGGCACAAACGCACGGAACACTACCGCCACCAAGTGGTTTATTTGAAACTACAACATCAAAAACAAACAATTAGAAAAATAATTAGATCAGCAAACATGAAGTTGAAAAAAGATATAATTATCGACGCGTTCGCAGCATTGTTCTGTTTGCACTTCAGATAAATTATCCAACAACAATAGAACCAAGACGTACTATTGTTAACAGAGCCGTTTCATAAATGAGCCATTGCATTACATTATCTTGCTTTAATTTACCTTACCTTGGAAAGTAAAATGGCCTGCAGTGGTTGGATTATGTTGTGTCTGCGCTTCAGTCGAATATATCCACCAACCTTATGACCCAACTTCTGAGAACGTTTTCAACAGAAGAGTTTAGCAAATACCTTATGTTAACAACTGAGTTTAGAGCCTAGTTTTTGAGTAAGTGGGTAAGCAAACACGTAAAGAGGCGCTTCAGACTCGACAAACACAAATGTCATCTGGCTGGCGTCACATGAAGCCCATATATAACTAACTTGGACTGAGATGTTTGTTATTAGTTGGTTTTTATGAGATTTTATGAGAAGGTCCGAAGGAAAGTAGCGTCATCTGGGCTCCTAATGCGAAACAATGACGGAAGATTCTGTAATTCAATATCTTCCAATTCTATTAAATGCAATACAATTCAAGTCGATCACTTAGCATTCAAAGCTATAATATTTAGTTTATTACAATCTAGGCTATTCATTTTATTCAGCCAGGGTTTTAAATAGCTTAGCTATTCCATTACTGACATGTAATAGCCCACGTGTGTCTGTTTATCGTGAAGCTAGATCATCGAATATTCTTTTCGCGTTGCGACTGTCGTCCTTCCTCGTTTAGTCTAGGGAAAACAACGGCCTCACGAGACCCTCATGGCGCCGATAATGGCAATAAAAGATTGAAGATTTGAAGGAAAGGAGATGGGAGGAAAGGAAGGGTGGACGGAAATGGGAATGAGAGGCAGTGGCTCAGTGAGGACAAGCTTCAAAGGCAATTTAAATCCCGCTATCTTTAGCTTTCCTAGTTTAAAAAAATAAGACCTATATTGTGCAGCTAATTAACACACGCTTTACATGTATATATGTACTCTATTACAGTATTGTAGTTCTATAGTACAGAACAGGGCATTGCAATTCGTAACATAAGCAGGACGCATTAGCGCATCTATTAATATTATTATTTTAAATTATTATTGTTATTATTATTATCATTATTTTTAATAATAATTATTAGTATTATTAATATTATTAATAATAATATTAATTAGTAGTGATGCAAATTATTTTATCAGAAAAATCAGCTTTATACTTCATCATTGTAAAAATGGTAAAAATGGTAAAATGCTAAATGTTTCAAGTCGTCTCTTCAAACTCTTTTTGCATATTGTATAATTATGTTAACAGTTAAATTATTGATTTTGCTCTTAAACTTTTTATTTTTTGCTGGCTTGTTCTTTCTTCTTAGATGTTTTATATTTATTTCGTCTTAAAGTCCACACTAACATGGGTGGCATACTTATAATTATCTGAGTTAATGAGTGGCCCATGGACTGAAGAAATCTTTTCTCTTTCGGTCACGCCTTTTAAAACTTGCTTATTATGTCTTTTAAAACTTGCTTATTACGCCTTTTTAAACTTGCTTAAACGTCAATTTGTAAGCGACAGAGTGTTCGACGCAGAGTCGTTTATGTTAATGAAGGATTCCATACAGTCTGTTAGTTTGGCTTAGCTTGTGTGCCGGATCTCCCCAGTGGTGACTTTTCTAGTCATCCGATCCGTTTTCTTACTGATGAACCTTTTGTTCTCAGTGAACTTTAACACTCTTAGGCTCCCGTAGGCATCGGTTTTGTGAGGTACTAAAATGGCGATATATTAAGAATATTGTGAACGAAATATTGTGCTGCTTAGTCAGAAAGTTAAGCGAGCGTTTGTGTATTCATCGAGTTATTGATTTGTTTGTGCACGCGCGGATCACGTGCGGGCTGGCAGGTATCAAACATGTAGTGGCGGTGGTGTGGCTGGGGACGACCTGCAGGCTGACGTCAGCAGTGATTCTTACTGACGTGCATTTCACCATATATATGGGAGATCGCGCCGGAAGCGACGCTTCTGTATTATGATGAGTCAGAGGGCATTTGGAAAATTCCACGATTACGAAAGAGCGGGAAGTGTGTCTAGGCTTGTCTGCTGACTTGGCGAAAACAGCCTATACAAAGCGGTTACGAAAGCATTGTTAGGAGAGAGAGGGGGGAGAGGGAGAGAGACAGAGAGAGACAGAGAAAGAGAGATTATTCTCAGCACTGGTCTGTTTTATGCTAAGTTAAAAGCTTGTCGCTGATAGATTCGTGCGTTTAGGAATTGTGAAGATTGAAGAACTGTTATGATTGAATTATATATATTATTATTTTACGAAAATCTAAGGCTATAAATCTTTACCCAAGCTAACACTCCGCTACGAATCGGGCAAGTCGACAGTTCAAAGCCCGATCGTTCACAGAATCTGAAGAATCGTCGACATGTCTATACGACTAACTACCTACATACCTATCTAACTAACTAACTAACTAACATGGGCTAACAAAGTAAAGTTGTGCGTTCTCGTGTAGATCAGTGTCCCGAAAATAGGCCAAAAAACCCATGAACGACACTGTTTAAAGCAGTGCAAAGGAGGACATATGTTGCATAAGCTGTGTGTATTTGAAACCAGGTTGATCCAATGTCTGTCTGATTACACAGGATGACATGCGCAGAAGCCAGAGTCGTATGTCATCTGTACATTATGTTGCACTTTTGCGCCTTGGCTTTTTGCGTGCATTCGCTTCCGAGTGCCGTCGGTAAGTAAGCTTAATTTTTCCCGTTTCCAGAAAACTCTGTCTAACAAGATCCTCCTCCGTCGTATAATTCCGTACATTTCCGTATGATTCCGTATATTAGCTGCACTATAAACAAAATCGAAATAACGGCGGCATTAGGGTCGTGTTTGTTCAACGGGCATTGTTAGACCCCCAGCTTTCGCGTCGTAGTCGTAATGGCGACCGCAGCAGCAGATGCACAAGCGGATTAAATGAAGACCGACAACAATAGCGGAACACAAGCGGCGCTTCGGCAGGTCTACTCCGATCTGTTGAGATGGTGTCGTGATTTTTACGGTTAATAAGTCAGCTCGTCTGGTCAGATGGACGCATTGATAGCCGACGCTGATTATAGCCCAAAATAGCCCAGTAATTGCGCCAGAAACGACGTACGTGATAAATGTTGCCAGCGCTGTTGGCGAAAGGTTGCCCAGCCTTGCCATGAGAGATCGCCCAGCGCTGCCAAGAGAGATCCTAGTGCTGTCAAAGATATCGCCCAGCGTTGCTATGAGAGATCGCCCAGCGTTGTCAAGAGGTAGGCCAGCTTTAAAAATACGGATATTCAGCGTTGCCAATAAAGATCGCAGATTGCACAGCGTTGCCAATAAACACAGTCCGAGTTGCCAAGAGAAATCGCCCAACGTTGTCAACATAGATACCATATTTCCCAAGATAGCTAATCTTAATCGTTATTTGGTAATTTATACAGCACCCAAAAATGCTAAGTTGTGGAAACCAGCTTATTCATATGAGCTCAGTCAAAACAAAATTCGATAGACAGGAAAGGTCAGATTCGGTTACAGGTCAAGATCAGATGGTCAGGCAGGCAGGCAGACAATCAGAACAGCTGTGGTGGATGGTGTTTAGAATTGGAGCGGCAAGATAGATAAGGTAAGAGGAGGAATCAGGATATGATTTGTGAAAGAGGAATGTTTCATGTTTGAGTGAAAGACCTGCGTAGGGATTGTTGGAGAAGGCTAGTCCAGCGTTGCCAAGGGAGATCTTCCAGCATTGTCAAGAGAGATTCCCAGCATTTCAAAGAAAGCTAATCCAGCGTTGCCAAGATAGATCACCCAGCGTTGCCAATGCCACAGTGACGGGTTTCCTGTCTTAACTAACCTCCACCAGAGGAGCAAATTAGTTGGCTACGGCTGAGCCTTTTTCTCAGCGGTCGCTACTTTTAGAAGAAAAAACACAGAGACGAAAAAGGAAATATGTCTCATAATGAAAGCGTATCTATCTGAAACAACAGTTTGCGTGCACTGATTGCAAATGATAAAGAACAACAGGAGCACCGTTCACATCCATCTAATATATGTAAGGCTTTCTCGTTTACTTAGATATGTAGCTGTTCTCGTTTACTTAGATATGTAGCTGTTCTCATTTACTTAGATATGTAAATGTTCTCGTTTACTTAGATATGTAGCTGTTCTCGTTTACTTAGATATGTAAATGTTCTCGTTTACTTAGATATGTAGCTGTTCTCGTTTACTTAGATATGTAAATGTTCTCGTTTACTTAGATATGTAGATGTTCTCATTTACTTAGATATGTAAATGTTCTCGTTTACTTAGATATGTAGCTGTTCTCATTTACTTAGATATGTAAATGTTCTCGTTTACTTAGATATGTGGCTGTTCTCATTTACTTAGATATGCAGCTGTTCTCATTTACTTAGATATGCAGCTGTTCTCATTTACTTGGATAAGTATCTGTTCTCAACATAGATCTAACATGCTGGACACGAAGCTTGAGCTCACAACGGCAAAATTTAGCACATTTAACCTGAATCTATCTATCTGAAAACTTCTAGAGGGCCGTGATCGTATTGCACAAGGCATCAGTCTATAGATGGTCACTTGTAAGCAAATCCAGAAGTCACAATCCTTTGGACTGAACCAGTTGGACGGGTTCGAAAGAAGCTTACTGAATGCCATTCAAGTCTGAATGTCTCCAACACCAGGACAAGTAGTTGGATGTTTAGTCTATTGCTTGAGCGCCTGACTTGTGAGGTGCATTATGCCCCTAAGAGGGTCGCTGTGTATGAATCTTAGAGCCCTTATCGCACAACTGCTTAGCTTTATCGATTGATGTAAATAGTCTCGCTATGCATATGAAAAATAACTCTGGACAACAAATTTTTTCAAAAGTTTTGCTTCCTGACAGTAATTGGTGATTATGAGATACACGCCTACGATTCCTCGTTCAGCGTGTTAACAAATGTCTTACTTACTGTCTTGCTTATGATAAACAGCTTCAAGCGGAATACAAATATAATTTCAGATTGACTGTATCATGTAGGAATTTGGAGAAACAAGAGATTAACTTTAATTGAATTTAACGTGATTAATCGCACAATGATATTGGCATATTGCATTAGTGCATGTGAGCTAAAAATGTTTTCCTACGCAGCACACTGGGTTTCGTTAGTTGGGCAAAGCCATGACTTATCTTAGGCAATTTTTTAACAAAAACATTTGAAACTTGCTTCTGAAAAGATCAGAAACTCGATCAGCATTGTCTATTCCCCATCTCTTTCCCAAACAAGACTGAGCTACCTAACCTAATGCGGTATGCCTGCATCCAAGTTGAACCTCCTTAAGGCATACATCCATCTAGCTTGGACCAATAAATTATTGCAATGGCACATTTTAAATTCTTTTCATGAGAATGGTTCATTTCTTAGCGATGCCAAAGTAAAATCTAGCGACACAGAACTGAATATTTCAACAGTGTCTTATCAGTAGGTCCGTCGGAAAATATTAGGTTCCAAAGATGAATATGGTTTGAATGACAACATGTTGTTATTCCAAGAATAACTGTAGCTCTGCAGTGATAATAAATATCACCG
Organism: Norana najaformis; assembly: GCA_964023275.1. Lineage (NCBI taxonomy): Eukaryota > Metazoa > Annelida > Clitellata > Crassiclitellata > Hormogastridae > Norana > Norana najaformis. The sequence goes on along the minus strand of OZ029916.1, from coordinate 9,289,491 downwards.
GGAAATGAGATCCAAGAAAAATTCGGCCAATGCCCAATATGTTGATGATCGATTGAGGGTCTAGAATGTTGCAAAATGCGGTTCGATGTGAGGTCAGAGAAGGGGGCATATCCTGAAACGCACTCCGTAATTGCTTCTGTTCTGGTTCGGATCCTGTGAGTGAAAGAGTCTTGCCACATGTGGAACTCAGAGGGATGACTTGCACATCTATCTTTAGCCCTAATATCCGTAACGATTGCCAAGCAAAACTCGCACTTCTAATCGACGCTTTCTCTTCGCCTTCTCCGTCTATTTGACTGTCTATGTCTCCGTGGATCTCTCTGCGTGTGTGTCTCTCTCTCTCGTCTTCCATTCTATCTCCTCTCCCTTCTTGACACCCCGCCCCTCTCTTTCGTTTTATGTAGTCATTGCAGTTGTCAGTGTCCGACAGGAATTCGATAGACAGTCTGTGCATTCCCAGCCCCTCCCCCCCGGCGGTCCTCAATGACAGGCTTATTACTGCTCTACACGCGCCATTAATTAATTTTGTTGTTGTTTCCTTAATTATCGCCCGTTGTTATTCTGGCGATTAGTCGGTCTGATTAAGCGGCGCCTAACCAATCCATACAGCTCTCCGCCCTTTCACCCATTCATCCATTTATCCGTCCATCCATCCGTCCGTCCGTCCAGCCATCCATCCATTCATCCCTCACTCTCTCCATCCATCTTCCCATCCATTCATACGCCCTTCCGTCCGTGAGTCTGTTCGTCTGCCTGTACGTCCGTCCATAATAACAATAATCAAAGAACTTCTATAGCGCTACTGCAATAATGCTAAAGACATCAGTCAATGGTCGCTGCTAAGCAGAGTCGGTGTGATTATATCAGTTTTCCAAGGTAAGTCTGGTCAAAACCCAAGACAGAAATCCAAAAATACATCGATACAGCTTATGGAGGAAATGAGTCCAGAAAAAGATGGCGTTTTAGTCGAGGTCAAAGGGCAACCAGATGCTGCTGAGTGAATGTTTGCCGGAAGAGAATTCCATGGTCTGGCTTCATCAAACAGAGGCGGCACTCCCATCAACCGCTGTCTTTGTCCTCTGTATGTAGTCAGAGTGAAACTGTCAGAGGACCTCGCTAAGTAGTTGCAAGCCTTGGGAGTCAGTTTGGGATGAAGATTGTGAGGTTGGCTGAAATGTAGAACCTTATAGCCAGTTAGCCTGGTCTTAAAAATAAGTCTATTTTCTGTGTATAGCCAATGTAACGAATTCAGAAATGGAGATATATGTTGATATTTTGGAGTTTTGTTTATAGTTCTGGCAAAGGTGCTTTAAAACCCTCAGAAGCTTAATATAGTTAGCTTTTAAAGCGCTAATAACAAGCGAGTTACAGTAGTCGAGATGCTAGAGAGCAGGCAATTCACTATACAAACAAAAGTAGGAAAAGGAATGTGACACCTAATCCTTAGGATATCACAAATGTAATGGCGTAATGATCTACATACATATTGAGTTAATTTGTCCAGTGAATGATAGGTAGAATCAAATACAACACAGATTACGAGCCGAGCAGCTGCGCTATATGATAGAATTACCTGGGTAGACAGAATTCTGAGATTTTAACTTTTCAGTTGCTACGCAGTATCGAAAAGAGGACACTCAGTTTTGGATGAATTTAGGAGCAGTTTATTATCTGCCCTCAAAGACTAGTTACAGACCTCAGATAACAAAGTAAGAGGGCTGGAAAATGAGGAATTGTGAAAGGAAATGTAGAGCAGAGTATCAACAGCGTAAAGATGATATTTGCGACCACTTTGTCTTTATGGAGTGATGTTGAGAGAAAAAAGCAAGGTACCGAGAACAGAGGCCTTGAGTACGTCGCAGGTGAGTGGTACTCGACCCGACATTGATCCTCCAATAAAGACAGGTTGAGTGCCTTAAAATGGTAAATATAGAACTAGAACCATCTGCGAGCCAAGCCTGATGCTCCAAGCCTGTTGTAAAGGCGATGGAGCAAGCTAGCGTAGTCGACAGTTTCAAATGCAGCAAAGAGGACATAAAAAGCAAGGTCAGTTACTTTATCGCTGCCCATAGAGCAGGTAATATGGCGAACAGAAAAAACCTATTCATACGAGTGAAATTTGCGATACACCCTTGTGCGAATTAATTGAAACAAGCAATGAATTTAGTAGTTTAGTGTAAAATACTCATATATACATGTACAAAACTCACATATACGTACATTAGTAACGGATATGACCTCCTCTATTTTTAAGCAGCATTTGAACACGGTTTGGCATGGAGTCTACTAGTTTCGAACAGTCACTGTTGATTTTCGGATCCCTGTGCCACACTTGAATCAGCGCCTGAATTAGCTTCTCCATAGTCGTACAGTCTACAGCACGGAGGCGACGTTTGCATATAGCCCACAAATTCTCAATGGGATTTATGTCTGGAGAATTCCCTGGCCAATCAAGTACCTGTATTTGCTGCTCTGTCATGAATTTCTTCACCACTTTCGATGTGTGACAGGGGGCAAGGTCCTGCTGCAATATCCCAGTACCGTCAGGATATGCTGACTGAAAAGGGAGAATTAATGAGTTTGAAGACAGGTGTGCCACTAGTCGCTTTTTAGCGACACGTTCAAGTAGCAATTTGAAGTTCAAAATTGGCCAGTAATTTGAAATATAGTCAGCATCCAGGTATGAGTTTTTCAACAAGGGATAGACTGACACATGAGAGAAACATGAAGAAAAGAGCCGCAGGCTAACCACAGATCGATTAATGTTAAGATGGTGGTACTCAGCACATCACATCAGTTCTTGAGAAGGTGAGTTGGAATTGCATCTAGGAAGCGTTGTTTATCAGGAGAAGAGAAAAAACGAGTGACTGGATTTCATCCCGAGTTCCCGGAGCAAGAGAATCAAGAGTGGGCCGCGGGGAACCACAAGATGAAAAGCCGTTTGATGGTGGAATACCAGAGAATTTCGGCCTCAATTTAGATTTCGTGTCACAAACGAAGTAACAAAAGCATCAGTCACAGCGGATGGTGAGGAAGTCTTAAGTAGTGTCGATGGTGTGTATCCGGGGAATATCTTATTGAGGGCCATTCAAAGGGACCAAGGATACGACGAGTTTTCTTAGATCAGGTTTGCAAGGTAAGAAGATTTGGCCTCGGAAACTAAATTGCGGACGATTTTGTACTGTTTTTTAAATGCGCATGAGAGAAAAGAAGTCGAGAGCGTCTTGGAACTGGTAGAGACGTGGTGAATCGGACTGTCTCATTAAAACTAAGCATTGCGCTGACCATAACGTGGAGAGGAAGCAACGTGATTTCTGGCCAGTGCTATGAATGTCAAAGTGAAGAAATTCAAAGCAATTTCAGTAATTATGACTCCCTTAAGGAGTGACTTAAACAGAGCGATCTACTACCTAGTTAAATCACAATTAAAGGAATCTTTTGTCTTCTTTTATTATTATTAATATTAATATTAATATCATCATCATCATCATCATCATCATCATCATTGTTGTTGTTGTTGTTGTTATTAATATTACTACTACTACTACTATTTCCACTACCACCACCACAAACTCCACCAACACTACCACTACCACCTCACCACCACCAACAACAACAACAATAACGCCACCACCATCAACACCACCAACACCACCACCACTACTAAGAGATGTACGATAGTTTAGTGGTAGGGTAGAGCGGGACTGGACTGTGAACCGAGTGGTCGGGTGTTCACATTCCCGCCAGGGCAAAAATTTGTTTGAACTTTGTCTGGGGAGAGATGACCATGACCTCTACCCTCGTATACCGAAGTTGTTGCTATTATTATTATTTTAATCGTCATCATTATCATAACCATCATTATCATAATTATTATCATCATCTTCATCATCGACATCATCATCATCGTCATCATAATTATTCTGTACCAGTAAATATACTTAACGGCGGGCCAGTACTTATACTTACGAGCGAAAATTATACTTCACTTACGGATGGGAGAGCAATTATACATAGTTAGCGGGGGACCAGTAGTGGTAGGCCAGTAATTTAACTCACTTTTGGGTGAGCCAGTAACTATACTCGTTATTTAGGCGGTGGATCAATAATTATACTATAACCACTACTGAGTACTGGCCGGTCTGAAAATTTAAAAACACGTTCCATCGACTGCTTCCGGTCCATTCAGTGTGGCATCTGCCGGAACAATCGCGCATAATATTCCAGCAATAGTCTGCCATCATGTGTGCATCCCATCTTCCTTGATATCGATTTTCCATTGTTTTGATGTCTTCGTGAAATCTTTCACCTTGCTCTTCGCTGAAGTCACCAAGATTCTCTGGAAAGCGATCTAAGTGACTGTGGAGATAATGGACTTTAATGCTCATGTTGCAGCCAAGCTTGTTGAAATGAAGAAGCATATCCTCTACTAGTTGTGCATAATTGTCTGCCTTCTTGTTGCCAAGAAAATTTTTAGTTACAAGAACAAAGGAAGACCAGGCACAAGATTCGATTTCATTCACTGATGGTATGAAAAGTGGGTCATTCATAAGTTGCCTGATCTGTGGACCATCGAAGATTCCAGCCTTCAATTTTTCCATTGTAATTCCTGGTAACTTGTGTACTATGTATTCGAAGCATGAACCTTCTTTATTCAAAGCCCTGACAAATTGTTTCATCAGGCCTAGCTTTATATGTAGTGGTGGCAGTATGATCCTATCTCGTGCCACCAAAGATTCCTTGATTACATTTTGAGCTCCAACCACCATGTCTTTCCTCGAAGGCCAATCTTTTCTTGTCCAATGTTCATGCTTGGCTCTACTGTCCCAAAGACACAAAAAGCAGGGATACTTTGTGTAGCCACTTTGTTGACCAAGGAGGAAATTTACCATCTTCAAGTCTACACAAATTACCCATTGATGTTCTTTGTATTTTATCTTTTCCAGTACTAAAGAGATGGCATTGTACTCTTCTTTCATCCTGGTGGAGTGACCGATTGGAATAGAACCAAATTTGTTGCCGTTATTTAAAAGCACACATTTCAGACTACGTTTTGAACTGTCAATAAAAAGACGCCACTCATCTGGGCTGTAATCCGACAGACCAATTTTCTTCAATAAGTTGCTGATGTCATTACAGAATACTAGGTTGTTGTCTTCGGTAAAGAATGGCAGCAAATCCTTTTCTCTGTTTCTATAAATTGTAATTTTCGTTCCAGGCTGAAGTGCATTCTTTTCCTTTAGTCTGGACGCAAGCAATTCAGAGGACTCTTTGGAAAGATTTAAGTCCCTGATCAGATCACTCAACTCTTTTTGGTCAAAACGTTCACTGTGTGAAGTTGATTGGAAATCACTGTCACTGCCCCCACTTTCTTCACTTTCGTCATCTTGTCCGATATTGGACATGCAAGTCTCATCGTCTGAGAGCTGAGGTAGTTCGCGAAAAGGTGGAACTGGTACAATATCCGAATGCGGAACAGGTCTCCTGGCTGAAGGTATATCAGGGTAAGACAACATGTGACGATTATTTCGATTGATGCCTATGATATTAACCATACAAAAGTAACAGTCGTCGAAGTGGTTTATCTGTTCCCTCCAAACCATCGGTACACCAAATTTCAGGCAGCTTCTCTTTCCAATTGTCCAGTGGCGCAATTGTTCAATACAAGTTTTGCATACTGTATGAGGAGCCCATTGCTTATCTTGATCTCCAAGTTTGACACCAAAATAACCTACATATGCTCTTTTTACAAACTCAGAAATCGGTTTCCTGTTTGCTTTTAGTGTGTATTCCCCACAAATGTAGCAGAATATGTCTGGATGGTTAATGCAGCTCCGTCTGGAAGTAGCCATAACCTTAAGGATGTTCGCATCTGAGGAATTAAATGACTAACCTAAAAAATAGTAAGAACATGTAGTTATTTAATGCTCACATTCACAGATTGTTCTTGCGACCAACTCTTAATATGCCCTAAGACGACTGCGGCTGCTCTAGCTTTCAGGAGGCGGTTTATATAGGCTATAAATGCTGACGTCAGCATAATCTATTTACATAGTTCGAAACCATGAAACGCTGTATAAGCACAAATAAATTCTAAATGAGGCCATGAATTTAGTGCTGAGTAAGCTGTAGGCTACGGAATAGTTATTTCGTTGAATCAGCAATATCTCAGCACGCGGCAAGATATGCTGATTTTACATTATAAGGATGTAGGCATTATATGAATCAGCAAGAATTATAATTAGCCATAAATAAAGCTTATTATGACATTTTAGTTTTGCCAAAGACATCGTTTAAAGAGTGGACTGGGTTTTCTTTACAAAATCGACGATATCTCAGAAACTAGACCTGATGCACTCAATCCAATGACATTTTCTGAATCAGCGCCCAAAATTACCCCAAGAACAGGTCTAAAACCGAAGGCAACAAGAAAAAAAGATTTTTCTGTTGGCCAGTGTAATTATACTATAACCACTACTGAGTACTGGCCGGTCTGAAAATTTAAAAACACGATCCATCGACTGCTTCCGGTCCATTCATCCCTCCCTTCCTTTCTTCTTTCTTTCCTCCATTCATTCATACATCCATACGTCCTTCCGTCATTCAGTCCGTCCGTCCTATCGTCCGTCCTTCCGTCCGTCTGACCGTCCTTTCGTCCGTCCGTCCTTCCGTTCGTCCGACTGTCCTTCCGTCCATCCGACTGTCCTTCCGTCAGTCCGTCCGTCCTTCCTTCCATCCGACCGTCCGTCCGTCCTTCCGTCCATCCTTCCGACCGTCCGTCCTTCCGTCCTTCCGTCCATCCTTCGGTCCGTCCTTCCATCCGTCCTTCCTTTCTTCCATCCGTCCATCCTTCAGTCCGTCCGTTCGTCCATCTAACCGTCTGAGTCGCTAATGAGATGGAATCCAGCGAGTGGTTAGATAGATGAAGACTGCCTGAAGTGTACTTAGAAAATCTACAAGGTTTGCTTAATGCGATGCCGTAGACAATCTCGCATGGTCCGCTCGAAGCCATTTGCCTCGTTCTCTGGACACACGTATATATATATATATATATAGGGACGAATTATTTATCCACGCAGAGTTTACTTATAATTGATATTATAGTAAGAAAGGCTTATTTAACAACGGCATATGTCATATAATAACAGCATCATCATTAGAAATTGCAAAAATACGTGATTCTTTTGCTTTATCCCGTCAAAGGGATTGCAGATGCATTTGATATAGGAATTGGTGATGATGTTGGCGGTTGTGTCATTCTTAGCTTACGATATGGTAGTGGTAGTGTTGATGGCGGCGGCGGCGGTGGTTTGTGGTGGTGGCTGTGTTGGTGTTAGTGGTAGTGGTGGCAGTGGTGGTGGTGGCGGTGGTGGTGGTGACGGTTATGGTAGCGGCAGAAGTGATGTAGCTGACGGTTATGGCATTTGTATATTACCTAGTTTGTAGAGCTTGGTGTTGGTGGTGGCGGTGGAGGATTTTTAGATCCATGTATTGGTCACAAGTTAATAGCAAGAAAACAGGTATTGATATTTGATGAATGCTTTGTTTCTTGAATCCTGTATGCTTCGTTTTAAATGGGAGACTCGATTTAGGAACATGAAATCCATAGGGTCACTTTCCCGATCAGATCGTCCTGTTGTTGCTATTGTGTTAGCCAAGATTTACTTGCTGACCGCTGCTTTTGATAGCCAACCACGTGATACATTTCTGAGGATGTGGTATATGTGTAAGAAACTTACCTTTTCCTTTACTGATCATTACCGAAGATCATTCTAAGATCATACCGCTTTGTCCTTGATTCTGACGGCGTCGTAGATCTTCCACACCATCTCTGGGCCACCACTTCCAGTCTGTTTTCCCAGCTGAAAGTGCTTCGTAATCGGATTCGAGTTGTCTGTGATAAGACTGTGCTTGATGAGTGAGATTACGTCCATGGCGACGCGACGTTGCTCGGTCCTCAAGTGTAAGAAACCAGGTTCTCCTTTACAATCCAGATTATTTCCATGGCGCTGTAAACATTCCTTTTTAATTTAAACAAGCTGAAAGTGTCTGTTTCTTTCACAAAAACCAGTAACGAAAGTTGCTCAGTGAGCGGGTCGCGTAAGCAGACAGCAAACGACTCGTTAGGCCTTCATCCAAACAGGTCACGTTAACTGCGGATCGACATCATATATGGCCATTACTTCCCGCTGAACTCGTCTTGCAAAGTTGGTAGCTTATTCCCGGCTGTTGATGCGATACATGTACAGACTTTCGTGATCAGGTGATATACAAAAACTCAGTAGAATGACAGATCGCATTAAATCGCCAGACGCACAGATAGGGTATCAGAGGCCACGTCGAGTCGGCTTCAGATTAAGGTTGGATAATGTAGCGCCGGCTGCAAGCTATGGACTCCAATGGCCACGACACGACAGCTTCGTCGCCCGTCGAATTTCTAAGGATATCCAAGAACGTAGAACTCGCTTTGATATGGAAAAGTTGATGCGTCACTGATCCTATTCGGGGATCTTTCTAAACTTGCAAAAGATCTAAAATAAAATAAAACATAGTAATAAAATTCATATTTTCTTTTCGAAAAAAGATCGTTTTCTGTCACTTTCTTACGTGCTTTCGCGGAGTTTCTTCTTCTGAACTACTCCTGCTTTCATCTTTGCTGTCTTCCTCTTTTCCTAAATGTTCAACTAAATCCTCCAAAATTCTCTGTTCCTCTTCGTCCATAGGTCTTCATAGGCCAATCTATTCGAATGTTAATTCTCTTCTTACGCGTCGCTTTTTTCTCATCCTCGTCTTTTTATTACGAATAAAAATACTATTCCTGCGTTTTTCCTCTTTCCTTGCTATCCTTGTCATGTCCTTTTTCCTCTTTAAACTCTTCCGCCTGCTTTTCCGCCTGTCAGTTCCACTGTCTCGTCTCTTCATTGAAACAGAACAGCGAGAAAATTGTCGCTGCTTCTGGTCTATTGTTAGAGATCTCATGATCATCCGCTAAACCAGAAGCTACTGCAGAAGCAGTTACAAAAACATATGTTTCTGTCTCTAAACCAGGTCTCATGAATTCGTTCACACCTAATGCCCCATAATTAAATTATCCTTTAATAATAATAATAATAATAATAATAATAATAATAATAATAATAATAACCCGTCCTCAAGGTCAAGGAGCCACAACGCCTGACCTAAGTCAGCCGGCGAGTCAAGGTCGAGGAGACGCCAACGCTCGGATCAGCGAAGCCCACGACGCAGGCGCCATCGAAGCAGACGACGGCGACGACGAAGAGGAGGGAGTTGGAGGAGCAGGATGTTCGTCCGATCCCCACCGGTCACGGTCCATCGAAGAAACGCGGGCAAAACGTTCTACACTTACGCAACCGCTGATTCAGGGTTGCTTCTTCACCAACGCGCTTAACGACAAGACCAATGCGGCGTAGAGAGAAGAAACCTACGAAGAAACTATTAAAGATCTGACCGATCGACTGAAGGATAACAATAATAATAATAATAATAATAATAATAATAATAATAATAATAATAATAATAATAATAGTGGGATTGGTGTTGGTGGTGATAGTACTACTACTACCACTACTACCACTACCACTACCACTACTATTAGTAGTGGTAGTATTAGTAGTAGTAGTGGTAGTGGTGGTAGTGGTAGTAGTAGTAGTTCCAATGTTTAACGACATTTTATGGTATCAAAGGCCGTTGACGTCGCCCTCCTCCATTATCCAGGCTTGGGACTGGCACTACCCGAGTACAGCAGTGGCGGAGTTATAAATAATAATAAGACGACGATTTATAGAGCGCCACAGTACGGCCGAGGCCGAAAAAGGGCGCTGAACATGTACAGTTATTCGCTAATTTCAGCCATTGTACTCTTCTGTCTAACTAGATCCTCTTAGGAATTCCGAACATATATCCGCCTCTTGCCTTCTAAGCCAATATTTTCTAATCTAGTAACTTCTATAGCGCTGCTGTCATAATGCGCAAGGCATCAGTCGATGGTCGCCTTAAGCAAATGTAAATTTAAATGTACACGGTTTTAGATAGCAACCATATGACTTCGAGCCTGTCCCTTTTTCAATGAATTTATCGGGTGAGATCCTTCGCCACCGCTGAGCGTTTGAATGGGCGCCACGCCATATAAGGTCCCCGTGTAGGGATCGTGCTAGCCCGAGATTCAAATCGAGGTCATAGTCAAGAATCGAAATCCTTAGGGGAAGCCCAGCCCAGTGGAACCCAATAGGTCAGGAAAACCGGAAATCAAGTTAAATAACTTCTCGTATGATTTCTTCAGTCGGTGATTCCTCCCTGTAGCCAATCGTCTCTTCTATCCCCCTCCATCCCTAGTTTCTCATCTATTCTACCATCGCTTTCCTTCTTATTCATTTCCGATCCACTTCTCATCAAAGACTTGGCTGCTCGGTTCGCGATTACCCGATCCGGAGAAACGACGGACTCGAGAGAAAGCGACGACGCCCGAGATAAGAGAAGATGACCTTTAAGAGCCATCGGCTCGGCCTTTAAAACACCACTTCATCATACGCATGCGCGAGGCGTAGACGGATGCGTGCACACGTATTAGTAGTGGCACTATATAAATGCCCGATTACATTACGCAACAGTTTATCGATTCCACAAAGATTGGGCTATGTACATTGGCATTTAGTGGAAAGTGTGCGTGGACGAGTGGCTTTTGTGTGTTTAGTAATGGTGTATGTTGATGTACATGTAATTGTATATGTGTTTATGTATGTACGTAGGTACGTATGGATGTGTGTATGTGTGTATGTATGTATCAAAACAATTAGTATAGTACCTTTTTGCACTTCATGAAACCTGCCTCCGCTAACATAAGTGATGTTAATGCTTGTTAAGAATAAAAGGTTCATCTGTGAAGAGATAATAACGAGATAGCAGCTAGGCTATAAGAATTCAGTAACCTATTCAGACAGATAATTCAAGTAACATCCGGGAAAAAGGGAAAAATCAATAACATATTCACGAAAATCTTTAAAGTATCCTATCCTGGAAGATGGATTAAGTTACCCACCCACTCCTACGATTCCTTGCTCTGCCGATGGGCATATGGCGTATTAGCAAATGCATTACTTACTTATTTACTTAAGTAAAATATCCAGCAAAACGTAATCTATAGAGCAGAGTTATTCCCGACAGTAACCCATCCAGGTGGATGCTCCATTTGTCGAGTAAATAACATCTGGCGAGCGATTAGACGGTTGCCATGGTATTTGCACCTCATCCGAGATATCTCTCACATGAGCATGCCTCGGAAGACTAAGTGTTAAATGAGGTCTGTAATTAAGGAACAGTTGACCTTCTCTTACCTTCCTTAACTTACTTTGTCTTACTTAACCTTACTTTACCTTATCGTACCTTGCGTTGCCTTTGTGTTGCTTTGTCTTTCTTGTCTTACCTTACCTTTAACTTACCTCTCTTTACCTTGCCTTACCATACCTTACCTTACGTTCATTCGTTCATTCAGGGCAATGGCTGACGGACTGACATTTAAACTGACATTTGTAGGACCTTAGCATCAGTTCACTCCTGACATTAAATCCTGGACCCGCCTCTGTGTGTGGATTTGGTCCATGCTATTTATCCGTAAGAAACTAAAGACGCGTCAGCATCACGTGTTACTGTGTAATGTCATCTGATCCTCATAGAGCGCCCACCAACATTACTTGTCAGGGATAGGTAAAATTCCCGATGATCGGCTTAGGAGGAATTTTGGTCGGTCAGTCGGGACAGGTTTTCTTTTGCCTTGGTCGAGACATTAATTGCTGTAAACAGAGATAAACAGGCAGGCAGAGCTAGGCAGACAGGCAGAACTAGACAGACAAGCAGAGATAGGCAGAGAGGCAGATTTAGGCAGACATGGAGGAAGAGGAAGTATAAAAGTTCAAAGACAGAGGAACAGAGGCAGAAGAGGCAATTCAGAAACACGGTGGCAGAAGAAAACACACGGACAGAGAGTAATATAGATACACAGAGGATCAAGGAGACAGATAGACAAAGACAGAGGAGAGAAATAGAAGACGAAAAGAGTATTTGGAACAGCGACAGAAGAGAGAAAACACAAGCAGAAGACATAAGGGAAAATGCAGAGACAGAAAGACAGAGAGAAACAGGGAGAGAGAGAGAGATTTGACAGTTTAAAATAATATAGCTAGAGATACAGAAGGAGAGACAGACAGAAGAGAGAACACTTGGAGACGGTGAGACAGACGGCATAGGGGAAAACAGATAGGCGCACACATAGACAGAGAGTAAGAAAGAGACCGAGACACACAGATAGACAGAAACAATGAGTAAGAGATACAGAGACTCACAGTGCGTGGTAAAGGTCAATAACAGTGAGTTAGACAAAACACAGACAGACAGAGACACAGGCCAGAAAGAGTAAAAGAGCTAGAGAGACAGAAGATAGTGATAAGATGGAATATTGGCCGCTGGTCGGGAAGCAAGGAAAAACCGCTGCTCCACGGTCTGTTTTTTATGCGTGGGATGAAAATTCGAGGACCTGGTTGAGCGATGATGAGTCAGACAGTCTCTTCGAACTGAAGAAGCCAAATAGGTCCACTGAGGATTAACATAAAGCAGAGTGTCTTTAGTTTTCTTTCTGTCTCTGTCTCTCTGTCTGTCTGTCTGTCTATTTCTCTCTTTCTATATCATCATTTCTCTTATGTTATCTGCGTTCTCTCACTCTCTTTCTTCTTCCTCTTTTCTTTTAAAGCCCAATTGTTCGTTCCTAGATTTTCTCTTTTTCTCTTGCATTACTGTTCTGCTCTCAGTCTCCCCTTCTTTCACTCTCTGTCTGGCTCTTTACGTCGTACCGTATTCGTAAACTTGAGAATTCTACAGCGCCGAAAGAAAGCTAAGTCGCGGGAACCAGCTTATTCACCGGCGCTCAGTCAAAATAAAATCGATAGGCAGGAAGGATCAAATTTGGTTCCAGTTGTCTCTGATTCTGCGTACGTTTGTGTCTGTCAGTATGTGCAAATGTTTGTGTGTACGTGTGTGTCTGTGCATACATAATACATGTTATTTCTGTTGCCTTTCTAAGAACTGTCTCTGTCTAGCTGTTACATGCCTGCCTATAGATCTGCTCTCTTATTGTCCCTATGGGGTGAAGAACTTTTCCCAACATTTAGATTGAGGGCACACATGGTGATGCCCCTAGGTTTTGCTAACGTGTACAATTTTTTCAAAGCTACATCGTTCAGCGAAGACAGTAACATCAATATTAAAGTACGTGAATTCGTAGAAGTGGACAGAGGCCAGATCGTCTACCATGCTGATAACCACATAGAGTCAACAGAAATTCTTAAGACTGGAAATCAAATGATGTCCCAAGTTCCGAAGCCAGAAGCAGGTTGTAAAAATTTGGATGAAATAGACAACATGCAGTTTTGATCAACGGTCAAAGTCCTCTCATCAAAAATTTATCCGGTGAAGATGTGCCTCTAGAGTTCAGCATGGTTTACGTCACTACGGTTTCCATTTTTGTCTGTCGGTCGGTCGGTCGGTCTGTCCGTAGGTCGGTCTTTATGTTTCCATCCATTTAATCTTATGGGTGCCTATATAATATGCATTCGCCACTCCACATCTCTACCCGATTCTGTTTACCCTCTATCCATCCTGAAGGACAGCCCTCATGGTTGTTTGTCTCCCCGTCCGTCCGTCCGTCCGTCCGTTTAGTTAGACAGAAAGAGACAGAGACGGAGACGGAGAGAGGCAAAGAGAGAGAAAATCAGAAAAAAAAGAGAGAGAGAGGTAGACTCGTTTGATAAGCGCAAAAGGAGGAGAACGACGATTCTTTCGTCTTCCTCTGATTGAGCCAATTTGTCTCTTCGTTTTTCTGTCGCCTCCTATTACAACTCGGTATGAATATGACTCTGATATTTGCAGCCACTGCCTCTCTCCTTATCCTTCCGTGCAGTCGCCGTATTCATTTGTCAGCCTGTCTGTCTGTCTGTCTGTGTTTGTCACTCTACCTGACCATACATATCCATTCATTCGGTTCGTTCGTCCATCCAATCTTCCGACCCTGGCAGAACTTGTGCAAGGTCCAAACAATTTCCAGATTTTTTACTCTCAAAGTTCTGGGTAATTTGAAGTTTTAAGATTTCAACAGGTAAAAATGCGAGGCCCCACAGAGGTCATTGCCAGGGTCAAATGGTCCACCTTTGCGGCTCCCTGTACTATGATCATTCATCCATCCATTCACTCATTCATCATCCATCCATCTACCCATGCAGATGAATACAAACATATAAGTATGTATGCATCAAGTAATGAAACACTTATGTAGCGCAATTTAGGAACCTCACAAAGGCGCTGCAACATGCCTATCTAGCAGCTGTAAAAAAGTTACGTTTTAAGATAAATTGAGAATGTTTCTTAAGCTGTTTGGGGCAATGAAAATGTTTAAACTTAGCCATTAAAGTGTAAACAGGTTAAGTTCTTCAATGAGAAGACAACAAGTTCCGTGCGTCTCGTAAGGCCACGAAGAAGATTTGATCAATAGGTCGAGATCAGTGTAGCGAATACATGTAAAGAAGAACAATGTAGTTGTAAGTCGTACCTGAATGAGAGATAAATGTCTTCTTTGTAGGCTACACTCTCCTTCTCCTCCTCTTCTTTCTCCTCCTCTTTGTCTTTCTACTCCTCCTTCCCCTTCTCAATCTCTTCTTCTTGTGCCTCCTCCTCCTTCTCCTCCTTTGTTTCTTCGTCTGGACCAACGGGCACTTGCAGCTGAGCGCCAAGCGCCAGCTCTTCTACAGGTGATCGTATCAACAGAATCAACGGTCGCCGCCGCTGCCGCTGCTGCTGCCGCTGCTGCTGTCCTCTGGCGGTGACCTGAGATGCGCAAAGAAAGCGTCCACCGCCTCCTGTTACCGGCTGCTGAGACTGACTGCAGCGCCGGCCGCTCGCATCATCAGTCGCCTCACAAGACGCCCGCGCCGAGATACGGCGACAGAGCCTGCTGCTGCTGCTGCTGCTCCGCCCGGCATCATCACCATATTCTTTATCATCGTCGTCGTCATTATAATCATCATCGTCGTCGTCGTCTTGGCTGCAGTTGTCGCCGTAATCATGCCTCATGAAGACCTTCTTTGCCCTACGTCTGGCATATCATGGGCATGCGCAAATGCGAACTCACTTAAGGCTATTTCTTTAAGAAGTACTTACACGATGTCCAGCGTTAGCATCTGTCTCTCTTACATTTATACGCACTGCTCAGTTATACCCTGTATGAAGGCTCTACGTAAATCAGCAATTTATTATACAAGCAACAGCCTGCATGGCAGCCTACGTGATGTCTCATAACCAACACCGCATATGCACGGGAGCACAATAAAGCTCTTTCTATGCACATCGCATCCGCGCATCTATGGTGTATGACATTTAGATGGCGCCACATATAAAACACATTAGAGACACCCACATCTGTAACTAATGATGCAATCCTGTGTATGTATATATGTGAATATATATATATACGTTCTTTTAATGTCTACATAATTATATGAAGATACATGATGTATATTAATTATGTAGCCTAAATAACATAATTTACTGCAGTAGGTCTATATTGTTAGGTCCCATATGGATCATTCATATGCTGACAACCTCCCTAATCCGACTGCTAAGTGGTCGACGCTGCATGTAATTTAAAATGGACATAAAGCAATTAATTTTCTTACATTAGCCTAGGTGCTCGTGATTTTAAGAGGTCAAATTTGAAAACAAAACTTCTACAAGTATCAAGTATATTACTTCTAATTTTTTATTTGCTGTTAAAGAACATTAGCATTGCTTAATGTCTTTTCCGTCTGGCAATCTTGCTGAATGTCTTATCCGTCTGGCAATCTTGCTGAATGTCTTATCCGTCTGGCAATCTTGCTTAATATCTTTTTCCGTCTGGCAATCTTGCTTAATGTCTTATCCGTCTGGCAATCTTGCTTAATATCTTTTTCCATCTGGCAATCTTGCTTAATGTCTTATCCGTCTGGCAATCTTGCTTAATGTCTTATCCGTCTGGCAATCTTGCTTAATATCTTTTTCCGTCTGGCAATCTTGCTTAATGTTTTTGGCGTCTGAAAATCTTGCTGAATGTCTTATCCGTCTGGCAATCTTGCTAATGTCTTATCCGTCTGGCAATCTTATTTAATCAATGTCTTATCTGTCTGGCAATCTTCTAAAATCACACAATTTGGCAACTGTAAAGCAACAAGAGGTCATTATTCAAGTGTGTGAAGAATTCAATGAATGTTGTATTAAGACCTACAATTTAATGCTGCATTTCTTTAGTGTGTTTTATTTGTTTTCGATGGTTTTGTTGTCTTCTGTCATTGTTACAAAAATAAAGATGCTTGCAATGAAATCATCACCATATGCTTCAAGACGAAAATTCCAGAACGGACACTTGGATAGAAGAACATCAATCGTACCACCACACGTTATTTACTGAACACTGAAAGCGTTAAAACATTAGGTCTGAACGATAGGGAACCGGAACTCAAGAAAACCGGAAGTCTTGCAATTAATGTTTGCTTGGCCTGAAGCATTGTCGTCATCGTTTGGCCACGGAAATACCTCCACGAAATCATCAATCATCCAGCAAATTTCGCTCAAGATCTGAAATAAAGATGGCCGCAATCAGCCAAAAAGAGACGGCTGTGAGGATCAGCATTTAAATAGAAAATACCGATCAACTCGACCAGTTCGTCTGCCACTGAACAGCAATATCTGCTGATGAAATTCCCAAAAAAGACGTGAATTGAACTGACTTCACAAGCATTTGTTGTAATGAACAGCACTTTAAACGTAGACCCAACAACAGGAAACAACACAGGATTATATGATCCTGTGATAGAAACTGAATGTACCCGAATAACGAATAGTTATTCAAGGCACTATACCTGCGTAATGTCAACACCAAATGATACAAGTTAACACCAAGAATACTATTAAAGAATATTATACATTCAGCGCTTCTGAAAGATCTTAAAAGCGCTATATAAATGCAGTGATACACTTATACATGCTATCTACATTACAGAGGAAGATATTGGTCGGCTTTTGTACATCTTATACAAAGCCAACCTAACCCAAGTCATCACAGCTCTTGAAGCCATGGTTCACAAGTAAGCTGATGATGTTCAAATGTAGTCGATATGTCACTCATCGCATGTAGTTAAATGTGTAGCGAAAGTATGGGCCATTGTGACAGAAGTACAAAACTGAATGCCATCGAATCTGCTACGTTTGAATCCGTCAACATCACAGTTCATATGGTTTGGCTCTCGACTGGCAAGAGGATTAAATTCAAGGTTCTCCTCATAGGATGGGCCTCGATAGTCGGCGGCATCAGAGAGCTTCCTCTTCCTTTCTCGACCCAGGCAGGTCGACAAACGCTGCGTTCTGCGGCCCGTGGAGATCTCATAGTTCCGCGGTACCTTATGACGTCTCGAGCTCTTACCGTGCTTTCTTGTGTATTTAGCCGTCCTTCTGGATCAATCTTCCTCTGAAACTTCGAACTCTTCCTCCCCAAAAAGCTCAGAAACTTTTTCGGTCTATCTTAAGAAGCACCCTTTATCTTTTACCTTAAGGAGCACATTTTAAACTGTTACATGTGACAGCGCCTTTGTGAGGTTCTGAAAATGAGCTATATATGTGAATGTGCTCGACAATACACAATTCGGGTTTATGAGTCTCGTCGTCACACCAATGATTGTAGCATAAGCGCATCAAGAAGAGATCCAAGAACCTTCGAAGGATGGCACATGTGCATAAACATCCCCTCTGGAATCGTTGCTCACTGCATTAGGATGCTGTGAAAAAACTAGGCCATGCAGCCAAACTAGCGCACAATCAAGTGCTAGAGTGGAGTCAAGTAGCAGCTTTACAAACATCTAAAAGAATAACAATAGGAACGTTCGAACAAAAGCTGATTGTCATTTACCTTCAGATAGAATGGGCCCGAGTGGGATACACCCAGGTTCAGTTGAATAAATGACGAAAAGTAAAGCATAAAGAGTACAGTACAGATGAGAAAAAGTACATGTAATACAATACAATCTATACCCGGGAATGGGATGGCAGAAAATTTCTTCCTTACTCTCTTGACAGCCTTCTAACCCCTAATTTAGAAACCTGGATGCGCTAATAGTCTGCTGCTAGCACGTAAGTGGTAAGAATGCATTTGCTCACTCACTTCTTTATAAATAATCCGACCTTTGTTAGGTGTTTACACTAATTCACAAAAACGGATCTGCGAAGAAGGACACGTTCCCAAAATTAAACAAATCAGACGCAGAGAAATACACTTACTGCGCTCAGTCATCACCGAAACAAATGACTAACATCAATCAATTGTCGTCTGATTGAAGTTCTTTTGCACAAATCCACGAGTCCACATCACAGACATATGCAGAACTTTCATCTGCAAAACTCGTTGCTAGAACCAGATCTCTGCAGATTCAACCACTTCCTTCTCTTCCGATGTTCTACTGAATCCAATGAATGCATGCAACACGAACGACAACCCGAACGACTGATAGAAAAACGAATGGACGAATGAAGGAATGAATGAATGCGTAAGCCAACGAACGAATGAACGATCGAACGAATGAACGAATGAATAAAACAACGAATGAATGAATAAACTTGTGAAATAGTCATTCAGTTGTAGTATGACATTTTACATCATATTGTTAGACCAATGAATCGTCTCATAAGGTGTAACAATCGACGAATTTATTATTCATTGATAAATTAATTATTCATTTAGTGACTGTAAATACAGATCATAGCGGCGTCATAAAAACTGTTCCTGTAACAAATCAACTTCACCGATCCTTCCCTTTGTCATATCCTTATTATACCTTCTTTGTTCACTGGTTAACCCTTGTCGCTCAATTACTGAAAGACCGATTGCTTTCCCCTTTCCACGAGTCACTCAACTGAAATCACTCTGCCTCTTTTCAATTAGTTCTTCGTTCAGCTGCCAATTCGTCTGTTATTCACACGTCAGCTACGCGCAACTACCTGACAGCTTGTCAAACTTACAATTACTTTTGTATAGGCTTTTATATTATATACGCAACTAATATCCGTTGTGTCATTTATGTATGACTGTTCTAACGAATTTCATGATGCCGATAAGCAGTGAACAAAGCCGCTAATCCGGCAGAATTCCGGCAGGTTAGTTGTTTTAGAGAAGAGTTCTACGGGAAATAACATAATGTATGATATGTCATCTCCCTTTTGTCCAATTATCCTCATTGTTATAATTACCTGACTGAAGCCAACTGGTGAATGTGGATGGGTTGGAGTGAGGAATCAAAGCAACTGACGCTTTGATTAACACACCTCAGCTTTTGATTAACATATAGACTTAACATTTTATTCACACCTTCAGAAACACTTATTAACACATTTATTAAAAATGTTTACACAATTATTAACAAATGACGGAACATACAGCTGACATTTTATTAATAAATTCGGCACATAACAACCATCGCTTAACATTTGATTAGCACATAGGCTGACCTATAGGATGACCGCATTCATTATTCAATATAATCTACCCAACACTACTATATCATTCAGAGGGTGTGCAGTAAACCGAAGGAGAGAAAGGCAGAGACAGACAGGTGGACAGAGACAAACCGGACCGAACAGAGGCAGGCAAACAGTAGGGAGTGAAAAGTAAGACACTTTTAGACTGATTAAGTTCGACGACAGTAGCCATCTGAACGACCTGCCTTTAAAACGGAGCCAGTCGCTAGAGGGCCATTCCTCGGTACAACCGCATGCGCTTCCGTCTTAAACACGCAACAATGAAACAGCCTGACAAAGGTTCTTTCCAAGAACTCATCCTTCCCCCCGCCGTCACTGATTCACTCACCTCAATGGGGAGACTAGTCTCAGAAGAGATCAGAGTAAACAGGCTGATGTCTTCTGTCTGTCTATACGTACGTACTGTAAAGCAATGTAATGTATGCATGCATGCATTTCTACATGAATATATGTATGTATGTAAGTATGTATGTATGTATGTAAGTATGTATGTATGTATGTATGTATGTATGTATGTATGTATATATGTATGTATGTATGTATGTATGTATGTATGTATGTATGTATGTATGTATGTATGTATGTATGTATTTAACACAAGATGAAAGGTGTAACTCACAAGGGAATCCCGTCAGTAAAACAACGAGCTAGTATACGATGCAATTAAACGCAACTGAGCACAAAAAGAAAAAGTATGCATGTCTGTGTGTATGTTAGGTATGAATCTGATTGTTTGTATATCTGAATATATCGTGCTCCAGTGCCCTCCCCTCCCTCCCTCCCAAAGGCACTGGAGCACAGCAATTGAACAGATCGACAACAGGTGCGTCTTAAGATTAGCTGAAAACGTTTCTTAACATTCGTCGAAACAGTTCGAATTCTCAGCCAAAAATTGTTCCAGAAAGACGGTTCAGCTTTGTACGCCCTTTCGCGGCCTCTCGAAGGTATATCTCGCTAACCTAAATCGCGGTAGGCTTCGTTAAGAACAATAAGTTCAATTACAAGTAAATAGCGCTTGAATAGCTGGAAAAGTCAGCCCAACCAAGGAAGTCACCGTCTTCGCAGTTTCCAGTCCGTATTGTATTGACGACGAAGAATGAATAAAGTCTTCGCAGGACACGATTACTCTCACCGACTGGTATTCCCTGGGCAGTTGGTAGAAGACACTGCGTCTCATGAATGTCCCTCAGGCCACCAAATGTGTACAGGACAGGCATTTATCTGCATCAGGCCGGTTGGTCACATAGTGGCGCTTAAAAAATGCATTAATAATAATAATAAAAATAATAATAATAATAATAATAATAATAATAATAATAGGCCTGTGGGTCAACCAGTTCAAAATGACGGTTATGCTTAGATCATATGCATCCAGATTCCGTCCAGAACGCATAAAATCATTAGCAGACTTTGAAGTAACTCTGAAACTTAGAAACCATCACACATCCGCCGAGCGTACGAGAATTATCGAACAAATTCTCCACAAAGAGCGACTTTCTTTCAAAATGAACGGGTCATGTCAGAAACAGCCAAATGGACTCCATCGCAGACATCTGGCGAATCAGTAAGTGTTTATGCGAATGTATTTAGTAGCTTATGCTCACGATGTCCATAAAAACAATATGGTAATCAGTTAGGAAATCAATAAAAGCGTTACTATTACACAAACATAAATTAGAAAACCCATGATAAAAAACTAATATGCCAATAAAAGATAAACCCGTGAAGAAAACCCAATATGCTGGTCAATAAGAAAATCCAGTTTCTGCTAACCAATTATATAACCTAAAATGATAGCCGAATAGAAAACCCATACAGAAAACTCAACACCAACAATTTCTCCGTGAATAACATCGCGTCACCCGTGCGTGTCTCCATATGGTCCACCCAAAGGTTCTGCTTCCGCAGCTGATTAAAACGCATCTCGACGCTTACTATTCACAACATTACCCACATATGACTGTGGTCAGTCGCCGTTTCGTAAACAGGACACATCGATCTGACCCATGAAAGAAAACATTGGGCCAGAAATTACTGTGATTAATGGATTCGTCGTTTTATGGCGAGCTATTTCGACCGCCCAGCGATGTATGTACGTTGTATATAGCCTCTCGGTATAGAGCAAGCGCAGTTGTAAATACATACATCTGGATTCTATGCTTGTCAGACGCAAGATTACATTTGTACCGACTGGAAGAGCCTTTGAACCGCTAGGCCAATGTAGTATGTACTGAGCATAATTAATTATTATCTCTGCGTTTTCAATTGCCCGGTTTATTTCCTCTATGCATGAAGCGTGTGGAATTGGATAATAAAGATTTAGAGAGCCTTAAATTCCTCTAATAATTAATCTGCTATCAGTTGAGAGAAATCATTATCGTCGACGCTGTAGCCATCTTCAGCCAGTTATCTTCATTATCGCTGACATTGTACAGCACCGTTTTTCGACCTCGGCCGTACTACAGTACTCTGCAAATCGTCTTACTATTATTATTATTATTATTATTTATTATTATTATTATTATTATTTACACAGAGCAGACATGAAGTTTATTCATTCGGTTTATCAGTTGCTTTAATTACATCCTAATTTTGCTCCTGCTCATTGCCCAAACTATCCATTTACAGATCCAAGTCTTTTATGACTTGTTATCTTTGCATTTTGTATTTGATTTGGAGCGCCATTGCTCAACAGCCCATGTAGGGTGACATAATTGAGAATTTTCTTCTAAGTATCTGGAGGAAAGGATCGTTTTCAGACTTCAACGAGAGACTCTGTAGCGCCTTTTGCTATTGTCGCCGACCGTTAGTTTCGCTGTCTCCTTTCCAATGCGAGTTAATGCAGCGAAATTATTTCTTCGAGCAACCTTTAAGATAGATCACTGTGCGCTCGAAAATAAATTATCTAAAGGTAAGATAATGATACGCAGAATTTATAGGCTTAGACGGTCACTCAGACTATCTGTCTGGAGCCACATTGTATGAGTGATCGGAACACAGCCAGGCCGGTACCACCGAAGTCATTAGACATTAGATAAGATGGTATCGGACGAGCACTGGCCAAAAGACTTGCGCTGCCCAAGGTCCCCTTAACATGTCTCCGAGCTACAGACGAGTCGCCGTTTAGTCACCTGACTATGTATTATTTACGAGCTATATATATGTAGAAGGCGGCCTTAAATTCGAGTGTTTGTCAAGTGGGTCAATATGGGCCTTCAGTGCAGCGGAATTTGAGCCGCTCCACACGCACCATGCAGCCAGAATTCCGCTGGGCCAAGCACCGGCGGTGGCAGCGACGTCGACGACCCGTCTGTTGCAAGCGCTAGATTATTATCAGCCGAGGTTCGTGTTAAACTGCCGTAGACCAGGCACTTTGAATGCCCGAACTGTAAGACAGCGATGCGTGACTAGCGCCATCTTACGTCATCTCACGGCATTCAGCAAACTGGAATAAAACCCGAACATTTGTGACATCGTAAAATTGTTCCTGAATTTCTCGCTAAAGGTAAGTATATATGCATTGAGGTGGATGCTATGTGTGTAACTAACTTCATTTACAAATAAATACATGCATACATAAGTAGTGGATGGATGTATAGATGGATGGCTACATATGTATATGCATACATACATACATACGTATATGCATGCATTCATATATGCATACATATATACATACATACATACATGCATACATATAAATACATATACACGTACGCATACATGCATATATACATACATACAGTACATTGCAATTCAATGCATTATAGGGAATTGCAATTCAGCATACTGGGGTGTAAAGTAAGTTACTTTGCAAAACATCCTAGTTACAGAGTATGAGCGGAAGTCAGAGACAAGATAAATGCGTACGGATTATGTTGTAACTCACGGTTTGTGTTAAATTTTTTTTATTAAGCTGGAAAGACCTTCCTGTCCCCGCGAGTTTCACATTCAGCTAGCACAGAAAAATATTTAGAAACTTAGCTCAGTCGTTCCTGAATCCATAGGCTGTTGTATGGACTTGTGTGCGTTATGACCTTTACATTATGTACAAAAGGTTTTATGTTCATCTGAGTCAATTTTAAAGTCGGGTTGTTTTGAATTCACAGAAGGTAAAACTCTCAACTATGCCTCATGCTTCATGCTGTCTTTAATCCTGGCCTGCAGTACTTTCATGCTACCTTTGTAAGTCCCCTATAGGGGCCAATATGTGCGTTATATTGTTGTTTATAAAGAGCCGTTGCTATAGACTTTTGCAGACTACACATATAGCCCAATTAATGTTTCGATCTTGCGCAACATGTAACTGCATATGCACGACCGCATTAACGATTATTTGCATTGATGAGCTTCAGGCTAATAAAACCTATTAACAATAGCTCTACATGATATGAGCTCCTCATTGTAGATGCTTACGGTCCACATACGAACCAGCGAGGCATATATTGGCCCAGCAGTACTTTGCCGAGAGCCCATTTCACCGATGTTCTATGTGTCCAAGCGGTATCAAGTTGGCTTAAGAGTCAAATAAATTAAACGCCAGATATCAAATGAACTCTGTAGTTACTTTTGAACTTATGAAGCAGCTAATAGAAAGCACTTTAGCAGTTTACTTTGATCCCAGTCAGAAATTTGGTCAAGAACAGCCTTATATGGTAACATTAGTTAATTCATAGATTGTTGACCAAAGGAAAAAGACAGGCGTTGATTTCGACTGTAAATGCGATTTGGAAATTTTCGATGGAAATTTTTAGTGAGAGGTTCGAATGTCTAGTTTTGGACGGAGATGGAGTGTTAGGCAGTGAGGATTAGGACGAGTAAGTCAAATAAGAGTGAAAGTTAGTGCTTATTGTTTATGGAAACAAAAGAAGAATAAAGCATTACACTCGCCATCTGTACGTATGCTTTCATTACCACTTTTCAAATTTTCTAAACTATTTTCCTTAAGAAATTAACAGCCATTTGCGGATGAATATAAGTTAGAGCGGTCCAATCGTGTATGGTAAAAAACGTTTAAATATTTTAATGCTGGAAAGTGCCGAATGGGTCCATTATATAATATAATGAATTGAGTGCAATTTTATGTAAATTGGAGAATTTTTAGAGGTTGCGCGGACCCTTGGAAGTTTCACTCGTTATGTCTTGCCATCCTCCGCTTTCTTCAGCCATCTGTGCTTACTTCTTCTTGGTGAGTGGAAAATCTAATGCAGGGTTGAATAAATGTTGGATTTTTATCAACTTAGATTTCCTAGGTAAACATTTACACAGCACATCGGGATACTCAAAGCCTTATCAAGAATGGGCTTTCCTGGCGGCTAACAACGGAGGGTTGAAGGGGTTGTATGGCTAGAGATGGCAAAGTTGTGGTGAGGAAAATGAGAATAAAATCCTGCAGGACAAAGTCTGAGGAAGTACGTCGTCAGAGATCAAAACATAGACGGAAGTTTTAACCAGCACTGTAGAATTGGAGTTGAGCAGTAGCAATAAGGACATAGCTGATGTACACAACGATCCAGCGTGTGCTAGTGTATCAAAGAGAATGAGAATGTAAAGAAGTCATCTAAGTGTTAATAAACGCGTATGGCCTCGACCCTGCTCATTTTTTTAATGAATTAATCTAGTAAAAGGCTGAACAAGAATTTCTTTGTCACTGAGCAGGTGGCTGCAGGTTTGGATCGAACTAAAGTCACTGACAATGAAGCATCACATTTGATGGTTGCTTCTGATCAAGCTCTATAGGTAATGAGATTCAGGACTTGCCATTCAGTCGAATTTCCGCTCTCTGGACCAGGAGAATTTATAGATAAAAGTTTTTCAGCATCTCAAGACCAGTTCTCGCCATATTCTGCCTTGGCTGTTAATTAGGAAGGAAAACTGTTGCTTGATATTACTGGCTGGAATAGGATGGATCAACCCCTGTTATCAGGTCCGGTGTTGGAGTATCGTTGCTACTTGCGTCCAAAAAATAACTCCGCTATTGAAAAGGCTCAGGCCAGTGCTGTGAACCGATTCCGTGATAGCTTTAATCTGCGAAAAAAGGTCAAGGGTATGTCCTTTGACAGGACAGCTAGCAGTGCTTGTCACCGTACTGGTTGGTGATTGTACTTTCATAGAAAAGGCACTTGACCAGGATCTTCTTCATCTGGTATGTCGTCAACATATCATAGAAATCTTTGATCGACTTGAGCAACCGCTAAATATTGTTCGCCTATATTTGGCTGAAATTTTCACCGGAGCAGTTTTTAGTAGGTAGACTCCAGTGGTGAGTTCCAACATTGAACTTTTAAAAAGTTTTGGACCACCCTAGTGTACGTATATATCCGGACATTTAATAGGGCCTTAAAGAAACCTCTGAAAGTTTATTTTTGTTAAATATGTTTAATCTGTTGTTAATTGTAACTTGGTGTCAAACTCAAAAATACACACAACCTAGACTGGAAATATTTGTTCATATGGCCTTTTAATTTTGTCATGGGCTTCGAACAGTAGGCCTATATCGCTGACTGATATGTGAGTGGGGGTTTGGGTGAAGAGAAAACGTGCAGACCTCCCTCTGATAAAGTGATACATGTAGGTATATATTGGCATAGTTCTATATGTATAGATGTACACAGTACAGGTAGAGGTCTACATGAATATGTATGGATGCAGTATATGTATGGATAAAGTAGGTATATATAAATGTACGTATGTATGAGTGAATATATGCGTAGATGCATGAGTGCATGTATATATGTATTCGTGCATGTTTGTGTGTATGTGTGTATTTATGTGTTTGTGTTATGTGCATATGTATGTATGTGTGTATGTATGTATGCATGTATGTATGTATGTATATATATGTATATGTGTGTGTTCTTTTATACGTACGCATGCACCGGGACATTTCTGCTCGCCAGCCTAAACGATGTCATGATGATGATGTTGTTCACCATAATTCACTTCCTTCAATTTCCCTTCCTCTCCTTACTGACCTTACTTTCAGTCGGCGCTGCTGCTGCTGAGGCAGGTGATGTTGATGGTGGTGTTGCTGATGCTGTTTTATTTGATCGCGTAGTTAATACGCAGAGGACCAAATTCGAGGCCGGTCTATAAATAGATGACACATCGAATTAAACTCGTAACGTGTCGACGTCAGCCGCTGAAGCCAAACGAATCGATGGTGACATGGAGACGTCTGTGCGTTGACGGCCGACGATTGATCGCGTCACCCCCTGCGCTCCTCTCCCCTTAGGACCGCACACCCTCGACACCACGTCCTCCCCTCTCTCGCCTCTTCTGCGCCTGTGGCCACGCGTTGCTGTCGGCTTCACTAGAGCGTAGATGTTTATCCGGAATTAGCATTAAACTCACTTCCTGTTTAGAGTAGAGTGGAAAATTTCATCGAGGGTCATGAGGTAAAACTGTTAATCCCTGTTCCAATCCAAATGCTACTCTGATGATGTTTCAGAATGTACAGTTGTAGCCTTCGAATTTTAGAGGTAACATTTTAACGTGAATGGCTTTATGAAGGCGCTACGTAAATAGCTACATGACTACATGCAATGCGTGAGCGGAGTAGCGTTATATAAAACTTCTGTTAACCGGTCATTTGTAACAATTCACATCGGCCGATTTCTAGCTTTCTGGCCTTTTGGAAACCAACATCAAAACGCATTAGCAAAACTAGTGATACCTGCTACCAATTCTTTCAGAGGTGACAGACGAATTTTTCGGATAGAAAAGCGATACATATCTGCTCAAATATACGCGTCACTAATAAACTAATGATTAATCAACGGCGACTACACTAATGATACAAAACACTCTATTAAATTGCACCTCTTTTGAGTTTTCCATGGGCGTTTCAAAGCGTAGTAATCTGCTCGAAAATGAAATTGATTTGATGTTAAACGGCACTCTTGAATTTGGAAATGGACCCCGACAGTGAACGTCCGCACAACACGTAAATGTCAACCATTAAGGTTCTCCAACAGACTCGCTGTCACTCGATAGCTGACGTCTGAAATGGACATGGGACACTGGATTTAATGGAGTACTCATTCGAACTCGTACAGTTGGAAGTGGAATAAAAACTTGACACGAACCGGTGGGAGGTATAGCGTATTGGAAGAAAAATTTGGTAGATCTGTATAGCGCCCTACGTGGGGCCTTTATGAAAAGCGCACTTGGTGCAAAGCGTATCGATTCTTTTCCGAAATGAACTCTTCGTATTAAACTGAGTATTCATTCAGTTGGGGTAAAGAATCGCTTCTTCATCTGTGTCGTTTCTATCGATCTCTTGATCAAATGATATCTTGATCTATTTATCTCTGTTCCTTTCCATCTCAGACTAGATCTTTATCCATATGGAGCTACAAGTGAATAACACGGCCAAATCCCATAACGACATAACAAAGGAGGAGCAACGCTATGAACTATGAACTCAGAGAAACATCTGCACAATGTAATATTTTAACAGACGCGCTTCAAAACATCGACGTTCAAAGAATTAAATTCAGAAAATTGAGTTTATTTGTGTAAGAACTTGGGCATTTGTCGACCTATATGTGTAGGTCCCGCACATGAAACATAATGTTTCTATTTGATGAGAATGGACCAGCTATTGTTAGCGTACCTGCCTTGTTCTTCAACAGTTCAAGCGAACATATGCTTGTGTAATATTTTAACAGACGAACTTCAATGCATTGCGTAGCGACGGTGGGCACGTTTTCTTATCACTTAGCCTTAGTTGCCATGGACTTTGATTTGGTGCCGATAGGGATGTAAACTGCAAGACCTGATACACTGGCAATCCGAGCTCGTGTCCAGACTTGAGATTTTTCCATTCAGAAAATTTTTGAAAAGAAAGAGTGCCTCCTCATGCAGTTTAAAAAATTATTTTGAAAGGCTGCCTTGAATTAAAGTTGATACTCCACTGATAGGCTATTAGTTGCTGTGCTATAGCATGTTTGTTAATCTAGATTAAGAGGTGTGACAAATTTCTGAAGTGATTTGCTGAGACCTAAACGAGTTCGAGAACCATAATTTATATTTCCATGCGTGGGTCTAAATGTCACCATACAAGTAGCAGCACGTGACAGCCGACACGTAATTAATAGTTAAAGTAAACTTACTAGGTGCCACGTGTTTGTGTACTTGTTGTTGCTTGTGATCTCTTTAGCAGTCATATATCGTACAGTTGTCGATTCTCGGACGTAAGGGATGTAACCCTTACACTTGACGGATTGGTGGGCAAGTTTACACCTTGACTAACAGTTTTATTACTACTTACAGGCCTCGCTGTCTTTGCCCCACGATTTCAAGTCGTTGAGCCGTAGTTGGTGTTTATGTTGGTGATAATATGTACAGTGTTATACACTATTAGAATGTGTGTACACCGAATTTATATATTCAGTCGAGAGGTAGCTTGAGTTTTCTAATAAATTTTTAGCATTTTTGTTTTCGTTGTCTGCCTCGTGCGACAATAAAAGTAGACTTCGTAGGCCCCCTATATAGACGTTTATTGTATTTCTTGATATGACCTTAAGTAAGACGTAAGTAAGTAAGTAAGACAGTTTTTAATACGCCATGTGTCTATCCTTATAGTTGCCATTGACCAGAAACTGTCCTTCATTGAGGATTCACTGCTCTTGTGGTTTCGTGAACTGCGTCGGCTGATATCTACACCTTATGCACACTTGTATATTTCGTACGCTGCATGTATTGACTATACATCAGCATATGATTAATTACCGATAGAGTCTTGGGTGACAGTCTCTACAGTGATAGTCATTAATATAATATTTAGCCAATCTCGGTTGGATCTAAAGGCGATAACGGCTTAACAGAATCGGACATATTTATTGCAATATTAAGGAAAGTCTTGCGCTGAAATGTGAAGAAAGTTCAAGATGTGACACTTCAATGAAACGCCTGGCTTGAAATTTCTAACAAACTCCTGATTTGAAAACATCGAAGTAACATTAGTATTCTTAGAGATGAATGGCTGGTGCACACACTAGACGCAATTATGTTATCTGCAAGGTAAAGTAATCGCTGATTTATTTATCATATTCAGCAGAAATGAGATCGTGTAGCTAAAGATTTTTTGCATGAACCACAGACACGAAAACCATTCAATAATCAGACAGCATTTCTTTACCGACATTATTTGCTTACCAAGCTTTGAATATCTCTGTCTCATTCTAGTCTTGTTGGATTCATGATATACGTTCTTGTGAGGTTCTTGAAATGCGCTAAATAAGTAGCCAGATATACGCATACATGCTGCACATACATACATACATACATACCTCATATACGTACATACCTCATACATCATACATACATACATACATACAAACAAACAAACATACATACATACATACATATATATACGTACCTACGTGCATACATATGTGCATACATACATACATACATACATACATACATGCATACGTGCCTGCATACTCAATTACGATAAATGATTCATCATCTATTTCGTTTAGCATATTCTGAATAATGTCGGAGAACAGGCGGAAGATCTCTTTTTCGGACACTCCCCGGATTCGTTCTTTCTCGAACTGTGACCCAGTCCACCTGGACGTCATCCTGCCTCAGGGTCACCACGGTCTCTCGGAACATCACCGCCATCGGCTTTCCGACTGCACACCGGCACACCGACGCTACAGCGAGATATGCAAACCGAATCTGTCGCACCTGAACATACCATCGACCCACTACGAAGTTGCCCACAGCCAGAACAGTCCTCGACAATCCGTGGACTCTGAACGGAGAAGGGCAAGTCATGGTTCGATGGGCAGCACGGGAAAGAAGGAAAAAACCTCGAAAACAGTCACGGTTGATCGCTACATAACGTCGATCGTTCAGCAGTGTTCGAACGAGGCTCTTGCCACTCCTCTCGACCCACCGCCGAAGGGATCAGAAGTGTATGAACAGGTGCTCGAAGAGTTCAAGGACAAGTAGATGCGGACTGGTTGTCAATTAGTTTTATTCTCAAGCGTAGCAGCTAAGAGCAGCGACGACCTACATTTGGACGATCACCAAAAACTGCGAGGGGCCGAGGTTTTGCCTGGACGTGGATGGACCATCGAGATTAGAAGATGCCGAGGTCTGAGGCTTCGAGTTTAAAGTGCATCGAAATGTAAGTTAGTCGGCGTTACGGATTGCTGAGAGAAAGGGGTAAAAATGCATTATATGTTTTAGAGACCGAAGATTTGCGGTTTTTATGTGGAGTACAAATCCCGATGATTTTTTTTATGAACTAGACATACGTTGTATCAAGTACACTGGCCAACACATAATTTGTTGCCTCAAATGTTAGAACTGTTTCTGGGTATATTTGACCTGCTGATTCCAGAAAAGGCACCAGTTTTGTCCCAGCAGGTCTAGTTTTCGAGATATAGAACATTATGCCATATACCAGTCCTTGCCTCTGCTCGCCCATAAAACATAAGGCTATAGCTATAATTATGTAGTGCTCAATTTATTATGTGATGCACTAAATAAACATAATAATACAAATACTTAAAAGAAAATGGTAGTACCTGAAACTGTACTTATATGATACCAAACAGAACAAGTTTGTTATAAAAATTTCAAGTCATTCGACACCGAAGAAGCTCCTTTTGTACGATTTCCGAGTGTGGCATCTGCCGGAACAATCGCGCATAATATTCCAGCAATAGTCTGCCATCATGTGTGCATCCCATCTTCCTTGATATCGATTTTCCATTGTTTTGATGTCTTGGTGAAATCTTTCACCTTGCTCTTCGCTGAAGTCACCAAGATTCTCTGGAAAGCGATCTAAGTGACTGTGAGATAATGGACTTTAATGCTCATGTTGCAGCCAAGCTTGTTGAAATGAAGAAACATATCCTCTACTAGTTGTGCATAATTGTCTGCCTTCTTGTTGCCAAGAAAATTTTTAGTTACAAGAACAAAGGAAGACCAGGCACAAGATTCGATTTCATTCATTGATGGTATGAAAAGTGGGTCATTCATAAGTTGCCTGATCTGTGGACCATCGAAGATTCCAGCCTTCAATTTTTCCATTGTAATTCCTGGTAACTTGTGTACTATGTATTCGAAGCATGAACCTTCTTTATTCAAAGCCCTGACAAATTGTTTCATCAGGCCTAGCTTTATATGTAGTGGTGGCAGTATGATCCTATCTCGTGCCACCAAAGATTCCTTGATTACATTTTGAGCTCCAACCACCATGTCTTTCCTCGAAGGCCAATCTTTTCTTGTCCAATGTTCATGCTTGGCTCTACTGTCCCAAAGACACAAAAAGCAGGGATACTTTGTGTAGCCACTTTGTTGACCAAGGAGGAAATTTACCATCTTCAAGTCTACACAAATTACCCATTGATGTTCTTTGTATTTTATCTTTTCCACTACTAAAGAGATGGCATTGTACTCTTCTTTCATCCTGGTGGAGTGACCGATTGGAATAGAACCAAATTTGTTGCCGTTATTTAAAAGCACACATTTCAGACTACGTTTTGAACTGTCGATAAAAAGACGCCACTCATCTGGGTTGTAATCCAACAGACCAATTTTCTTCAATAAGTTGCTGATGTCATTACAGAATACTAGGTTGTTGTCTTCGGTAAAGAATGGCAGCAAATCCTTTTCTCTGTTTCTATAAATTGTAATTTTCGTTCCAGGCTGAAGTGCATTCTTTTCTTTTAGTCTGGACGCAAGCAATTCAGAGGACTCTTTGGAAAGATTTAAGTCCCTGATCAGATCACTCAACTCTTTTTGGTCAAAACGTTCACTGTGTGAAGTTGATTGGAAATCACTGTCACTGCCCCCACTTTCTTCACTTTCCTCATCTTGTCCGATATTGGACATGCAAGTCTCATCGTCTGAGAGCTGAGGTAGTTCGCGAAAAGGTGGAACTGGTACAATATCCGAATGCGGAACAGGTCTCCTGGCTGAAGGTATATCAGGGTAAGACAACTTGTGACGATTATTTCGATTGATGCCTATGATATTAACCATACAAAAGTAACAGTCGTCGAAGTGGTTTATCTGTTCCCTCCAAACCATCGGTACACCAAATTTCAGGCAGCTTCTCTTTCCAATTGTCCAGTGGCGCAATTGTTCAATACAAGTTTTGCATACTGTATGAGGAGCCCATTGCTTATCTTGATCTCCAAGTTTGACACCAAAATAACCTACATATGCTCTTTTTACAAACTCAGAAATCGGTTCCCTGTTTGCTTTTAGTGTGTATTCCCCACAAATGTAGCAGAATATGTCTGGATGGTTTATGCAGCTCCGTCTGGAAGTAGCCATAACCTTAAGGATGTTCGCATCTGAGGAATTAAATGACTAACCTAAAAAATAGTAAGAATATGTAGTTATTTAATGCTCACATTCACAGATTGTTCTTGCGACCAACTCTTAATATGCCCTAAGACGACTGCGGCTGCTCTAGCTTTCAGGAGGCGGTTTATATAGGCTATAAATGCTGACTTCAGCATAATCTATTTACATAGTTCGAAACCATGAAACGCTGTATAAGCACAAATAAATTCTAAATGAGGCCATGAATTTAGTGCTGAGTAAGCTGTAGGCTACGGAATAGTTATTTCGTTGAATCAGCAATATCTCAGCACGCGGCAAGATATGCTGATTTTACATTATAAGCATGTAGGCATTATATGAATCAGCAAGAATTATAATTAGCCATAAATAAAGCTTATTATGACATTTTAGTTTTGCCAAAGACATCGTTTAAAGAGTGGACTGGGTTTTCTTTACAAAATTGACGATATCTCAGAAACTAGACCTGATGCACTCAATCCAATGACATTTTCTGAATCAGCGCCCAAAATTACCCCAAGAACAAGTCTAAAACCGAAGGCAACAAGGAAAAAAAATTTTTCTGTTGGCCAGTGGTATCATTACGAATTTTGCGTCAATATCCAATTTTCCTGTCTATTCACTGACCTTTCTTTCCCAGCAGCAGACCTCCAACACTTTTAGCAAACCCGAAAATTGTCAGAAAGTCCTTCAGATGTCGAGTGGAAGACCTGAGTCCCTTTCCACCTTTGCCGACGCCCTTATATGCCTTTCTGACAAACAAATTGCATGAATTTCCTTGAGGGACATTGCTTTTAAGAGCATAGGTCTTGAGGTAGACCTACACATAATTAATCTAATTAATCTAATTACCTGCCAGTTGTGACTTTTCTAGTAACCTGAGCATTATTTTATTTTTACTTGTTATGCTTAAATGAACTTTAAAACCACCTGGGCAAGAAAACTAGCGCCTTTTGAGAAGTACAAAAGGCACTATGTATATGCTTACATACATTCAGACACTCAGACATACAGACATACATGCATACATGCATACATACATACATACATATTGTACTCGTCAGAATTGTATTTATAGGATCGTACCTCATTATATAAAACTATTTTGCTAGCGAATTTCCTAAAATAATTTGGCTAATATTATTTTTACGAAGCTATTCCCATAATAGATTTTGGCTTTCAATTTAATGATTTTCTGTTAAATGCACTCTATTAAGGCAAAGATCAATATTGTACACTGCAGCATCTAATTCAGTTTCATTTGGCACAGGATTATTTACTGCACCGTGCAAAAGTTACAGTAATCGAACTTCAAATGTTTTCATCTGTTAAGAGAATGTCCTGTGCCTCTAAGAACTAAATCTGGGCACCCGACACCGTCGAATACTAATCCAACTTGCCCGTTGTTGTCATCTGTTAGTATTTGTCACACCTGTTCCTGCGACATCAAACTTTTCTATCACGATTTGATTGTGAAGGATATGCATTCAGATGTTTTTACTTTTATATTTGTAATGGAAAAATGACATATAATCGTATTGTGTGATGTAAATACATAGTCTGGAGTGTTAAATAAAAATAATTTATTAATCAGTTGTCTGTATAATTTTATATCAATCATTTTATATGTTCAATAAGATAATGAGTCTACATACATACTACATACATACATACTTACATATATACATACATACATACATACATACATTATGTTAGAGTCGGCCTAGGTATGAGACGGATGTAGGGATTGTTGGTAGAAGGTACCGTATCTTGGTGGGTGTGAAGCGGTTAACCTGAGAGCTATTCAACCTGACTCTGTTGTGACGCTAGTTGCGCCAAGGCTTCTTTAAGTAAAGCCTGTAAAGGTCCTCGTTATGTTTGAGGAACCTGTTAAGAATTCTGATGTCTTGTTTTGCTGGTGCAAAAGGCTTCGAAGCCGTCGTTGTGCTTCTTGGTATCAGGTTCTATTATATATATTTGTGACCTCTTACACTTGAGAATGGAGATTTTTATGAAAAACCAAGCGAGTTATTAATCTGCCCCTGGACAACTTGCAACAATGCATACATACATACATACATGATTGCATACATACATACATACATACTTACATACATACATACATACATATATACATATATACATACATGCTTGCATACATACATGCATACACACACATACATACATATCCGTTTTAGCCAGATACCCGTGATCCGTTTTAGCCAGATTTAAGCTTAGTTTATTTTAAATGACCAAATATTCGCCATAGTTCTTGGTTTCCACTTAAACTCGGCTAACTCGATTAGGGGTCAGTCAATTTGAGACCAGTCGCATTTTTCTTACACAGCTTACAGTTCAGGGTCATTGAGTAATAATTTACCTACTGGAGAAAATTGCGCAGTCGACTGTGCTAAACGATTATATTTTATTTAAATTTTCGATTGATTTGACAAACTTAAATTTCTCATGTCAGTCGAGTCAGTGAGCTGACAAGGTAGTATGTGATATCTGAGCGCTAATCTACAGCATCATTGATCTGGCGAGCTTCAGAAGTATTCGAAATACACGCATCGACCAAAAGCATTTGAAGCCTCCTTGTGACAAAGTACTTGGAAATTCTTTCCATAAGCCATGAGAATACTAAGGCAATCTTTTTCAACTGCCACCTAGAAACTATCCAATATTGTAAAAATGATTTAGAATCAAAATTATGTTCACAACAAATAACAGCATCTACGAAAAATTACTGCTAATACGATTTCTGTTAATAGTAACAGTAATAATGCTATGTCTGGTAATATTGTTAATAGCAGTAATGATAATAGTAACATCCATTTTACACAATTTTTTGTTCGAAATTTGAAGTAAAATTAGAACAAGAAATTGAACAAGAAGAAGGGATTCTTAAACAAACTCCTTAAAGTATTGTCTGAAAACAGTGGACACAAACGAATCCTGACCACTCGTAGACAATAATTAACCAGCATTGGACAATTTATATCTGTAAGCATTCAAGCGACATTAGTCTGGTGTCTGTTGATACTACTTCTAGAGCATGGATTCGTTTTCTTAGTTTTCGAGTTATGAACACTTAGCATACACAGACAGAAAGAGTTACTCTCACATGTAAACCTTTGGACTGGTAAGTCTTAAATGATGTTGGTCGCTTCTAGACCTACTACAGCTGTCCGAGGACTAAATTATGGTAGAGAATTCAGAGAATTCAGAAGCTTCTGTGCGTGCGACGCACTGATGCGTGACCAACGCTATTGCAGGTTCCTACCATCTCCGGGATTGTACATGCCTCTCTGCTACATCCGCAGGTAGTCTAACGCAGTTACAAGTCATATTTGCTCCTTCTAGTTTTAAATCTTAGATCCGTTCATGTCGTTCAAAAATTTGTCATTTTCCTGTCTTTTTCACTATTCACTCAAGTTTGTCCGAAGCGGTCCATCACATGGGCGGATCTAAGAGTTTACGAATACGATTACGAAATATGTACAAGCGGTAATATAGGAACTCATCAGCTATATTACCGCTTGTACATATTTCGTAATCGTATTCGTAAACTCGATATCTCCCAAAAAAGCTAAGTCGTGGAAACCAATTATTCACAGGCGCTCAGTCAAAACAAAATAGATTGGCAGCTAAGCGAGCCTCAGGTATCCAAAATACAATCAACTTGTTTTGACCCGACTGCCAGTGGGTTTCCTCATTTCTGATTGTCTAAGTAATGTCCGAATATTATTATATTAATGTAAAATGTTAATGTAAAATGTTGTCACAATCAGAGTTTGGTTGGTAATAAATTAGGCCCCCACTATTCTGTGATCCGAAAACACCCAGTGTGCCATGGACTTTTATGGGAAATGTCTTTGAAAGATGGATTGAATATAAAAACACAATGTCAGCCCTATCCTCATCGACTGCACTTCAAGTCCTAAACGTTACCTATAATATCTTTTAAAGAAATAACATGGTCTATCCCTAGAGCAAAGTACAAATGCGGTTTCTCTTTTTGATTTGTATTAAATCTATATTTCACAGAACAACTATTGTCACCTATTAACAGTCATTACTGCGAATCACTAACTAACTACTGACTAAATCTGTATACAAACAGAACATACATACACACATTGCACTCAAGCCCATACCCTCGCTTGCTTGATCACTTCAGTGAATGAGCTGCCGAGCCGCAAGCACGCTCACCCGTCCGTCTCCAAGCGCTTCTGTTTTTCATTCTAATCCTGTCCAAGTCCCTATGTTATCGATCATGATGTTCTCGGTCTTCCAGTGCATTTGATCCAGAAGATGTATCCTGCATGTAGCCTGCATTTTTCTTCTTACAAACAACTCTCTTGCTTCCTCATAATATGTCCAAAGTATTTCAGTTCTCTTGTCTTGATATTTGTTAGCAACTTCGATTCTACCTCGGCTTCTTCTTCTTCTACTACTACTGCCACTACCATTACCACCACCACCACCACCACTACTACTAATACTACCACTACTACTACCACCACCACTACCACTACTACCACTACTACTTCTTCTTCTACTACTACTACTAATAATACTAATACTTCTTCTTTACCTTTCAATATCATGTTTAGATGTTTAAATCAGAGACTAGACGTTTGGAACATGATGTCATCCTAGTAAACGTCTTTCTTCAGACCCTTACGACTTCGCTTCTCCTCTTCCACTTCTTCTAGCAGTTCTCTTTCCATTATCTGCCCTCTTCAGGCGTACGTCTGTGATTAAGAGCGTTAATATAAGTCTCTCTGAGCTCATTTTCTTGAACTCTGCCTGTCCAAACTCAAGCTCGGACGTATGCATGATCTATCTGGTCCGGGGCAACAGATATGTAATACACCCCATTGCAAATTGCATAAACTTATAGGATCCAGTAGAGATAATAATTCATGCTTTGAACTATTCGTGCTGCGTGACTAGGTGTTGAGTATATTGCCTGTTGATTGATGTCTTGTGTAGCTGGATATTTATATGGCGCCTATTAAGGCCTCAAAAGAGATTGATGCCTCTTAGTCCTATAGAATAGGCCTTAGTCATGGAAGTTACCAGTATAACTTTTACTATAATTAATTTTCATTAATTGGGTAAAGAACAGTTAAATGTGGTAGGGTTATGGGACCACAATGGTCTATTATAATAAAATCCTCGTATTAAGTCATAAAGTACAGATAGGGTGCTGAATCATTTATTTTCAAAGACGAACAAATAATTATATAACACTATACGCAATAAATAATTATTCCACAAATGTTCAAAACGTATACCCAAAGAAAAATAAATCTATTTAGGTCTATTCGTAGTTACACAGGGATGCGTGGTTTGTAGTTCCAGGGAAACTAAGAGTAGAAATCAGACTAATTTCTCGTTTTTACTTTAAGAAAATGTTTGCAAATGGAGAAACAGAACGATGATATGTACATCCTATAGTCAGTCTGAAGTTTGAGGCAAAAATGAGGAATAGCCACACTAATAACACCGCTGAAAGTAGTTCGGAAAATTGGCTGCGCGTAGGAATTCTGTTTCAAGCCACCTTCTTTGTTCTAGAGCTTTAAGTTTCTGTTTATTAATAATTTACAACGATTGACAGCGGTAAGGAAGTTTAATCACACACAACATCGAATAAGAGGTATCACATATAAGAATCTGTACACAAAGCAAAGAATGGAATAACATTTTTTGCATTTCTGACATTGCAAAGAATACACAGGATACGTTAACTATTTGGTACCCTGATCATGACGCTTAAAATAACTATGGATTATATCGACACAAAGCAGAAAGTCATTCTATCTTTAAAACTGGTTATTGCAATTATGATTTACATCCGAAACTACACATAGCTAAGTGCGAAGAAATGTTGAGTTTGGAAAGCCTCATTAAATCATCGTTTAGAGCGTCCATCGGAGTGTCATTTCTAAGTTTTCGCTGTTGAGTTTTATTGGAAATTCCGCAACATTGAGAGTCTTCTATCTCTCGCTCGCTCTGCTGTGGCTGGGAACTATGGCCTCACGGGCGCCTTCTTAACGGCCGGTGGGGGTCGGACAGGGGGCCTTCTGGTCGGAGGGCGAAGGCGAGGGGGTCGCGGAACACGAGTTGGTTTTGGTCTGCGTATTGGCGTCGATCGAGTAGGTTTTATTGGCACATTCTGTGTAGAAAATCAACACTTGAAAATTTTAAAAACCATTCTAGAACGAAACAGTGCATTGTCTAGTGCTGTAATTAAATGTTTTATGGTTTAAACTAGTTGTCGGTACTTGACGCGGGAATACGGTAACAGAGAGTTTAAAACGAAGTTTCTGTTTTCTTTTGGTCAGTTATTAAAGAACATCCACCCTCACTGATGACACGATTGATGATAAAGTTCTTTAAAGTGGCGCTCCATAAATGTCTAATTACATTACGTACATTAACATGATAAGACCAGTGATGATATACGGAGCAGAAATCTGGACACTGACGAAAGAGGAGGAGAAGCTGCACCCCTACATTGAAGGAAGAAGAAAAAAATTACATAATAGGTGAGATGTAGTCAGTTAAAATTCCCTTTGGTCTGACTAAGATAAATGGCCAGAATAACAAACTGACTAACTATGGCCTTATGTTGTCAGGCAGAGTTTGTCTGCGAGTATTCGAGTCCCGCAACTGTGACTAGTGCAAGAAGATACTAAAGCGTTTAGTGGCGAAGAAGAAACTTACGCTGACGCTAATGCCCGGCATCGGTGCTGGCGTTGTAGGGTCTTCTGGTTCAGTTGGATCCTCTGGGTAATTCTATGCAAGACACAACGCCATTGCGGTTAGTTAGTTGCATTGATCAACTCGGTTGTTAGACGGGCAGTTAAAACTAAGAAGGTTAAGAATTCAACTCCGAACTCTGCAGACTTAGGTATAATTTACTAGCATAGGGCAATGTCAAGAAAGCAAAGCTTGTTCACACAAACTCTCTCCAATTTAATCCTGTAATGCAAAGAACTCAATTATATAGTGCCAGAAGAAACGCCGCTATATAAACGCCTGCAATGCTGTGGCAAGGACGAAGTGGTATAGATGTGTTCGGCAGATTCAGTGCTGAACAAGACTGCATAAATCCTACACTGGGAAATGGAAGACGAAGATTAGATAGTCGTAATTGTAAGTAAGAGATTTCTACAGCTCCCAAAGCAAGCTAAGTCACGGGAACCAGCTTACTTAGTCACAGGCGCTCAGTCAAAACAAAATCGATAGGCAGGATGGGTTCATTGTCGTAATTCTGGCAGAAGTTTATTCCAGATGGGTGGGCAGATAAAACAGAGAACGACTGAAATAGAAGAATACCGAGAAGAGCAAATAGGAGAGAGATCGATAGAGAGAGAGAGAGACAGAGACAGAGAGACAGACAGGTATGAAATGATGATGTGGAACGAATACTTACATCAGGGAACGGATAGAGTGGCTCACAGCTGCTGCAGCGGCTGAATCCGATTCCAAGTTCATCAGCGACGCACTCGCAGTTCTGGCACTCGGTCGGATGAGCCCTGCGGGCGAAGATTCGCACCATGACATCGCTGAAGCGCTTCTGTATGATCGGTCGGCTGTCGATCCATTGGCGGGCGCTGAAGATCGATCCGTCCGTGTCCATGGCCAGGGCGACACACATGTCTTTTGGCAGGCGTATGTACTTCCTCAGGCCTGGTTCGCCATCCAGGTCCTTGCTGGCAACATCCATGCGCGTGTAGACGGTCTGCTGATCAGCACCTGGCGGCACAGACCCGTAAACAATGCTTTAGCAACTAGGGAATGATGGTTGGACTAGTTGATGACGAAGACGATGATGAAGTTGACTTTGATGAACTAATTATATTGTTATTCTTGTTTCCGTTGATATGGTGATAAAGACAACCGCAATGTTCATGATGATGACGACGACGATTACTACTGCTGCAGAGTACTACAGGTTGATTATGATGAAGACAATGACGACTTTGTGTTTTTCTTATGGTGATTCAAACGACGATGTTGATGATAATGGTCAGTGACATACGACAAGTGCAACTACAGTAACAAGAGGCGCTATACAGGTGTGTCATTATGATTACGAAGTTCCTTCAACCAAAAAAGTCTCATACCAAAGATGTAGGCGGTCTTGCTGTACGAATTTGACTTGATTTGAATAAGCTCCTGAATTACGATGTGAAGGCGGATGTCTCCCTCGAGAAGGGCTCTCTGGATGTCCCTGTAGCGGATCGAGGTCTCGGTGCACGTGTCGCAGGGCAGCAGGATGAAGGTCTTGGACGCTCCGGGGCGGAAGGCCAGCTTGGCGGCGTAACGAAGGGCAGCCATCGGATCGCGCAGTTGGCCGGCTTCGAGGTCGAACTTGTTCAGACCCTGAGAGATCTTGTTGGCGGAGTTAAAGATCTGGCCATCCATCGTGTGAATGTGAGGAGTGGCAAGATGTTCCTTGCCGCCGAAGCCGACGATGGCGTAGCGGGTGTCGCTCAGGCCTTCGCTGGTCATGGCCTTGTCGAGGTCGTCCACCACGCCCTTGACCTTGTCCAAGAGGTTCTTGTTGCACAACGAGTGTTGAACGATGAAGACGACGTCGGCGACCTTCGGAGCCGGGGCCTCCGAGCTGAACTGGAACGTCGAGCTCTCGGTGTAGATTTTGCCGAATTCGGGAACCTCGCAACGCACTGGAACAATGATACAGGAACACTGATATAAAATACGAGGCATATTTTTAGCAGTCCCTTAAATCCTCGGAGATTGGAAGTGACGCCTTCACTTAGTTAGCCTTGGCATATGAGGGCGGGTGGCCAATCCTCTTCCTCGCCGACAAATCTTCTCACCCGTAGTACTCATTCTACAGCTGTGTTAACTATTGGCTCAGGTGGAGCAGAAATTTTGAAACATTTTTCTGCCCTGGCGGAATTCCACCACTGCCTTCCGTCGGGTAGTGCCAGTCACAAGGCTGGATCAAAGAGGAGGGCGACGTCAAAGGCCTTAGATGTCATAAGATGTCATTAAACATTGGAAACTTTCTGCTCTGACTGGATTTGAACCCCGACCTTTCGGTTGACAGTCCAGCACAATTACTAGACTATCGCACCCTAAGTTGTCTAGTTGTAAATTAACAGAGATCATTTAAGGGTTAGCGAAATGCATATAGAACTGAATGAATGGGGAAAAACAAAGGAAACAGTTAACGACCCATAAAAGGAGCATTTATTATTCTGTTACTCCAATGAATGAACTGCTCACCGCATGTCCCTGGCATTCGGAGGTGGACCTCGTGTCTTCGGCACTCCTGTACGTAGGCAGCGGCCACCTTGCAAACGCCTTCGTCACTCGTAATTTCATCGTCGCTAGATGGCAGGTGGTTGATGCACATCTGGATGTACGGCTCTGGGTTGACCTGACGGAAGCAGCT
The DNA here is from genome assembly GCA_964023275.1 of Norana najaformis. Lineage (NCBI taxonomy): Eukaryota > Metazoa > Annelida > Clitellata > Crassiclitellata > Hormogastridae > Norana > Norana najaformis. The sequence goes on along the minus strand of OZ029916.1, from coordinate 9,247,094 downwards.
GCGGAACGGCGACGCCGAGCTCTGGAAGTACTTGGAACAGACCTGGTAGCGCTTCGTTTCCGGCTCTGCCTGCTGTTTGATGGCGCGGTTGTTGGGGCGACATTTCTGGCCGACAGTCCAGCTGTAGGCGAGCGTTTCCGGTCGGTTATCGATCGTGTTATCGATCGTCGTCATGTCGTTCGATGGCTCATTGTCGTAGGTTCCCAGCAGACCCGCCATCTTGTTGTAGTACCAACCGGAAACGGAAATGCTGCAGTGGTCGTGAGGGAGGTCGCAGAAGACGCTGAAGCCGCGGTCGCTGACGACGCTGATGGCGTTTCCGGTTCGCTTGACGGTCGTGTTGGCGACGCGGAGCGGCATCTCGGATCGGACTCCGTCAACCGTGACCTTGGCATCGGCGAAGACCTCGATCTGTTTGCCTTCGCTGATGACCGTGATGCTCTTGCGTACTGGCCGGTTGTTGACCATCTTGTCGTAGTTAACAACGACGCTGAACGACTTGTCCACGAAGTCACGAGTCAGCAGGTAGCTGCATTCGCCGGCGAATTCGTAGAACTTGTGGTCGAAGGTCACAAAGTGCTGGCTTCCACTGATACTGGCATGGCCTGCGAACAGCAAGAACCTCACTCACAGTTCCGTCCGCCGAATCAGTACCAGTGCAGTATGTTTTAATAATTGTAAGGCTCATCATGCACAGGAATGGGTCATATAGATGATGAGGTATGCATTTAATTACCTACTACAACTGGATGGAGATGATAGTATTAACTCTTCCATAATTCAGCAGAATATTCATTCATTCATTCATTCACACATTCATTCAGAGCATTTATGTAGCGCCCCTTTCAAGCTATATACCTAGAGGCTTTCTAGTTCAGTTTATTCTTATAGAATAGGTTGTTATATGTTAAATTCTAAATTTAGTTTATCGGATTCTATAAAATTAAACGTTTAACTATCAGTGCAGTTGAGATGTACACTTCCCTGTCTTGCTAAGTTGATTAGTGAGTTTAGAATATCTCTCTCTCTCATCCTCTGTGTCTGTTTGCATGTCTCTTTCTGTCTGTCTCTCTATCTCTGTCTCTGTCTGTCTCTGTCTGTCTCTATCTCTCTTCCCCTCTGTCTCTCTCCTCTCTCGTGTCTCGTGGCGAACTCAGCCAAGCGTAGCCGTGTCAACGATGATACTCTAAGCTGTACTCCCCCCGCCCTTTTCCATGCTGCATGAAGGCATGGAAGAAGGCGCAGGAAAGGAACTTATAATGATTACTTCGTAATGGAACTTCTTTGTGATTTAATGTGATCAGACAATGATATGGCGCCTTTACTGCTACCTATAAGAGTGGTGTGTTTCAATTCTCTGATGTTATTGAGGTCTAAACTAAAGACGCGTCTCTCAAAACTTGTTTGCCAACCGTATGTAACTTCTGGTTTCTCTGGCTTTTAGGAATTCGGTCCGGCTTCTCCAAAGGATTATGATTTTGGATTGCGATTGAAGCGTCTATCGACTGGTGCATTGGGTATTATGATACCGGCGCTATAGAAGTCTTTAGATTAGATTAGATATAGACACAGATAGGCCGTAGGGAATTGCAGTGTGTCTTACTCTTGAAAGGCGGGATCCAGTTGTAGACGTCCTTCGACGGCCAGTAAGAGTAGACCGCATCGATCAGGCTCCACTCCTCATCCGGAATCATACGAGCGATCGAGCTGCTAACAAAGTCGATGTACCGCTGGAGGTTGAGGCGCTGCAGGAAGCTGAGGTCGAGTGCGTCGAACGGTACGTAGATCTGGAAGGCGTACTCTCCGCGGCTGACGTCCCACGAAGTCCAGCGGTTCTTGTTCAGCTGAAGGTATTCCTTGACGCTGTCCACCGCCTTCGCCCTGATCGTCTGCCAGGTGAGGGCACGAACCTGTTCGATCCAGAGGGTTACCTGCTCTCGGTAGCCGAAGTACTCGTACATCCACATCGTCTGCGATCAACAAAACAACTCATGCATGACTAATCTCGTCCGCCTTTGAACTTAGTAAAAGACCGTGAACAATAACTGACTGGGGGTAAGCGTCCAGTTTTAACCTTCATAGACTCCTCCTTATTACTTTGGTAAGTCCATATTTTGCAACAGTTAGATTACTAAAGGCACCTTAAGAATCTCTATGCATATTGCCGAGACTGAGAACAGTTTGAATATCTGGTGTTTTGCCAAGTGCTCATTCAGCCTGTTTTGTCTTAATGCCTTTTATTTAACATATCACAATTCAATGAAGTAAAAGTAAAGTATCCCATATCCCACAAGTGAGTCGTAGAGGAGTCGCTCATCTCCTTTTCTTTAGGTCCTTGAGCCAGCAATGGACGAATCCAAAGGTCCTGGACACGGGGCCAATGCATCGCAGGACTTGCCGTTTACTTTCTAGCTTACGCTGGTACTAAATTATACCGCTTGGTGACAGAGACACGACGTGCAGACGACTTGCCTAGGGTCGTTACGCGGAGTCGAACCGCATAATCATTGACCAAACACGTTACCGATAGACCACCGTGCCGCAGACTAAATGCTTCTATTGCCTGACCTGTGACCTATTGACTTCGACAGGGCTTTTGTATCAATGACACTCCATCGCAAGGTTTAATATATGAACACATAGGAGAAGACCGACCTCTTCCACTCTCTTGATCAGCCACTCGCTCAATTCACGCAATTCTGGACGCGACATGTACTGCTCGATCTGGTTGCGGTAGGTGGCATAGGCCGCTTGGAGGCGCTGCTGCCAATCGGATGGGGGCAGGAAGTCGGACAGTTGCAGGGCGTTCAGTCGGTCGATCATGGCTCGGATGCGTGGGTGGTTGCGGATGCAGTTGCCAAGCTCTGAATCAGCACAACAATTCAGAATTAATAAGAGGCAGACGAAATACATCTAAAAATGTAGCTTACATGTCTAAAAGTATCCCTTTCATGTCTAAAAATATCCCTTTCAAGTCTTAAAGTATCCCTATCATTCATTCAGTTACTGGTACAGTTGGACAGACAATTGTAAATAGAGTGAACTTGTAATTACCAATGTACCATATTTGTATATCTCTAATCAAAAACATCACAGAAGTGCTCTATACGTAGCTATCAATCAGGTGACATGAGGTAAATCTTTAAATCTCTAGAGAATGCTTCATTGACCAATATCAGAAAATATAAAAACTGACACGAATCTGAAGCAAATAGCTGTTAACCGTATGCCATCAAACGGCTACGCATTGACCTACCGTCGATTTTGGCGCGAAGAGTGCGGATGGCGTTGTCCCAGTAGGGTCTCATCTCCTCCCACCTGTTGAGAGTCGTCTGCCATGACTCGGCGAGGCGTCTGGACACTTCGTCCATTCTCTGCTGCCACAGGCGATTGTAGTAGGCGAGGTAGCGTCTGTAGTGGTTGCAGAAGATCTCGAAGGACCGTTTCATCTCGTTCAGTTTGTTCTGCACTGCCTCGCTATAATCAATTTCATCAATGCATCCAATGAATGTTTAATGAAGGTCTTTAAAGCCCTGTCGAAGTTCTTAGATCACAGGTCAGGCAGTAGATTCATTAACAACTGGAGAAAGTCCAAAAAGTGCTACCAAACTGACTTGGAGTTACAAAAGTCTGAGCTACTTTGGGGTTATAAGGGTCTGAGCTACTTTGGGGTTATACGGGTCTGAGCTACTTTGGGGTTATAAGGGTCTGAGCTACTTTGGGGTTATAAGGGTCTGAGCTACTTTGGGGTTATACGGGTCTGAGCTACTTTGGGGTTATAAGGGTCTGAGCTATGAAGAATAGTTGAAAAGGTGTGGGTAACAACATTAGAGAGGGAGAGAAACAGAAGAGACCTAACTGAAGTTTATAAGACCATCACTGGGAGGAGGCAGAGCAGTGGGAGAGATTCTTTGAATTAGCCCCAAACAAGGCGACTCAAGGCCACAGATATAAATTAGTTAAGAAAGCGAATGAATCATTAAGGCAGAATTTTTAGTGCCAGAATTGTAGACTTGTGGAACAGTTTTGGGTGATAGAACAGTTTCAGCGGACACTGTCACAGCCTTCAAGAAGCTAGGAAGGATTGGCTATTCAGCATTCCCTATTAATTTGCAGTGGTTCTAACACAGATGACACGTCTTCTGAACAACTTAAAGCACATGTTGTGTGATGTTAATGCCAGTTCAAAGTCTGTTTACGAAATTAAATGTTTGTTTGAACTATGCTCAGACTTTATATAAAAATTAACAAAATTGATTGATTGATTTTGCTGCTTAGGGATTTGATTGAAAAAGCATTCTAGCGGATATGTTATTTGTTTTCGTCTGGTTTTCTTTGATGGTTGAAAAACTATTGTCGCTACACAAATGCAGTGATTAAACTGGCAAAGGTCACCCACGTGATCTGGTCGGCGGCTCTCTTCAAAGCGAGGTGGATGTCGCGAATGTAGAATTCGTTTCTGTTGTACATGACATTGAAAGCGGCCTTGAACTCATCGATCTTGGCGTTGAAGTCATTGGCGATGGCTTTGGCAGCGTTGGCGATAGGCACAGCTGCCTGTTGCATTCGCAGACCCTTCACGTTGAAGTCGTCGCTCATAGTTCTCGTCCACTGCTGCGTCTTGGTGGCCAGTTCTCGCGGGTATAACAGGTCTGGACGTATGAGCCTCACGGTGTCATCGCGGAGACCAGGGCGGATGAAGGCGCGTCCAGTCAGAAGGCGATCATCAGACAGCGAAAGGGAGGCACTGATGTCGTTGATGCGTTCGCCGTTGACGTAGCGCGACATCTCGAAGGTCGTCTGGATTGGACTGAGTGCCTGGGCGAATAGGTGCAGGTAGTCGGCTGCAATCAGAGACAGTAACACACTGTGCATGATGCTGTGTTAATTGTCATCTACACTGCAGTCTACGTTACAGCAAATGCAAATAAGTGGACTGAGTTTCGTGAGAAGAGATGGAAGCATCTGGCAACTGCCTGAGTCACAAAGCCTTACCTCTTCCAATCTGCTTGTGTTTTTCTTTGTTTTCCTGTTCCCCGGTTCAATGTGCACTCCTGAACTTTATGTGGAGGCATTATCAAATTACAGTTAAATTTTATTGTATTGTAAGAAGTTAGTAAGATTTCTGAAATGCATGTAAAATTTGTCCTACTCTCAAGCGTTTTCAAACCTTAGAGAACAGTGACGTTTTTGAAGTGCAAATGATGCTGGTCTGCAAATGGCCGATAAATTTATTTTTTAAAAAGTAGGGTTGAGGCCGTACGATCGCTATAGAAAAACCTGTACATTCACACTTACATCTACAATGCATAATACCTCTTTAATGAAATCGATGATTTGCATTTTAAAGATTTGATGTCATTTGATCTGAACCTGTGGTGGCCAATGAAGCGACCATCGATTGATGCCTCGGGCATTATGAGAGCGGTGCTACAGAATTTATCAGATTAGATTAGATTAGTGGCGAATTTGAATCATACTTTGTGTGTAGTAGAACTTGGTGTCGATGCTGCGGTCACGGATGCTGAGTTCGGAGACAGCCTTAACGTTGTTCTGGTTCGTCTGGACGGCTAACTCATAGCCATACATGCCATTGGAATTGTCGACAAAGCGGTTGGTTGCTGTTAACCGAAGCGTGTCAACCGGTGTAGTCAGCTAAGTAAGAGAAAACGTCGTTTAAACTTCGTCGGCCGTGACGATTCCTCTTAGCCTAATCATGACTGAGTTCTTGCCGTCATTCTTGTAGTTGTCATCGCTATCAGTTAAACTACTGCAAGTCATTAATGTCATTTGTAAATACGGGTTTAATCAATTAGTACCTTTGTCACTGTTGCTCACTTCAATATATATTCATATGAGATCGCCATTATTGTCACAATCATCAAGTCACGACTCAAGACACATCTTTTTAGGATATCTTATGACTGTAGTTGATTTTTGAACCCATGTACAGCGCCCTTTTCTTCGATCTCGGCTGTGCTACGGCGCTATATAAATTGTCTTATTATTATTATTATCAATGTCATAATAACATTTTAGTCAATGTCATAATAACAGTTTAGTCATCATACTCAAGAAGTTTTTGTTTCAGCTTGCTTGTTCTCCTTTGACTGCCTTTCAACCTCATCATCCTGACCCTTGCAATTTGACCGGACTGCTAATCTCTTTTTTATTGATACCTAATGCATTAATATAACGGCGCCATATAAGTTCTGATTAGATTAGATTACATAAGTCATTAAGTAAATGTCTTCACTGACCTCGATACTGAAGTCCCTGTTGGCCTTGGTGACCTGTGTCTTCAGGGAGACTTTCTGCATCGATCGGTCTCTGGTCATCTGGTACTGGATCTCGGCATTTCCTCCCACTTTCTCGTAGTCGTTGAAGATGTCGCCGCTCACCTGGACGTCCGTCAAGCTGTTCGGATGAGCAAAGCGGAACGTTCCGGATGACCGGAGCGATCCGTACTGGGACTCGTCCGTGACCTGGCCTTCGATGATGAAGCTCTGGCGTTCGTATCTGATGTTCGTCTTGACTCCCCTGCCGTTTCCTACCATGGTTCCTTCGGTGGTGATGCTCACGTCCTGCAAGACAATAAAACAACCTTCTCAGGACTCAACAAAACGATTTGTGTTAATGCCCTGTTATATTTCAGCGCAATATTGTGAGAGAGGATCATTTGTAACTTCGCGATGGATATGAATGATGCTGAACAGAAAACTTTAGAAAGCCTTTGAAAAAGTAATTAATGGCAGTAATTAATATGGTTAACACGTTAACGCGGTCGGGGAAAGGCATTTTCACGACTGGTGATAAAGCGATAATCTCGAGAATAGGCTTAAGGTGGGTGTTGCATCGATTACGTAGCGTACCTGGGTAAATCGCGGATGCTGGGCAAGGAATGTGTGCGTAAAACCGCTTGATGTCATCATGACTTCGTTGGTTATGCGCAGACGTTCCGTGGCCTGGATAACGATCTCTGTCGAGTACTTTCGTCTGGGGTTCGATTTGTGACTGAACGTGGACGTCGACGTGAGTAGCCCTGATGTGATTTTCAGCGTTCCGTCGTAGTTAGTACCGTAGCGAGTACTCGACTTTTGGCCTTCGACTTCGTACAGGAACTCGCTCTCTGAGTCGGTGTCCCACTGCAGCTCACCGCGGTTCGTAAATTTGTCAGCGGTCAGGGTGTATCCTAGTTCGAAGCCGATGGTTCGGCGTGGCAGAACCGTCTTGAAGCGGATCGAGCGCTCGGTTTGCTCCGACGTCTGCGTGTTCTTGAAGCCGAAGTCGAAGCGGACCTGGCTGTCCTGTCGGGTCGTGTCCCAGTTGACGACTGCCTGGCCATCGGAACCGGCCATGTTCAGCTGCGTCGACATGGTGTATGGGTTGCGAATGTTGATGGTGATCTGCTGATCGCCGGAGGTTGTGTAGCGGTAGTCAATATCCACCTGATAGAATTAAAAATGAAATTATGTAACTCCAGATGAGAAATTCTGTGTCTGAAACACCAGGCAGTGTATTGCTTTACATTGTACAGTATCTGTCGACATAATGGAGCATTGTCTGGGTTGATTTGATTCCTTTGGTCCTAAACGAACAGTTAGCTCGCCTGCCTTCAAGTTGAAATTTAAGTTACTAAGACTAAAGTGGGTCATTTCGTCTTTCGGGTTGCTGGTCCACGTGCGTCGAACAGCCTTCCGGCATCTATTCATGAGGACAAATGTGTTTTCCACGCTTTCAAAATATAACTCAGAGTCTATTATGTGTCTCCTAGTAATTGAGCTGACAATTTACACTGTAAAGCACTTAGTACTTGCGCTGACAATTAACACTGTAAAGAGCCATAAAAGTGACTCGTTGCTGATGATGCTGCATAAATTATCGTAATTATATTACATTACGTAATTTGTTGACGCAGGGACAATTATTGCCTAAACACTTTAGACTTAATTGTGACATATGGCTGTCATTGTTGTGCTTTACTTCTTAAAGGCAAACCCATTACCTTCTTCTCGCCATTCAGAGTGACATCCAGGGCTCCAGTCTTCACATCCGGCTGACGGCTGTGCGAAGCGACCATGTTGAAGTCTCTCAGGTAGGGGCACGGTGAGTTGAACTTGACACTGCCCTCGTAGCTGGATTCGTACCTTGAGGCGGTTGTCTTGAAGGCCACTTCCGTTTCGATCTTCTTGTTGTTGTACTCAACGGAAGCACTGGTGGTGAAGTCGGTCAGTCTTCCGCGATGGCGAATCGATGCGTCGATTTTCGGAAGGCGACTGAACGGAGTGGTGACGCTGGCGGTGGTCTCGAACTGCGAGGCGTCTCCGTTGTGGTTGAACGTGGCAGAGAATCGGTCGTATCCTCGGATCGAGGTCGAGACTTGGACTGAGCCACCGAAGCTGTTGTCGGCGTTGTTGTTCCATTCGACGTTGGCGGAGAATTTGTCGTAACCACGGATCGGGGTTTCGATGCTGACACTCGACTTGGACGTCCGTCTGGTGCTGCTAAACTCGAAGTTGCCGGTAAATCGCGAGTATCCTGGAATGGAAGTCTCGGCGGTTACAGTAGACTTCATGTTGCGCCTCTTAGAGTGGTTGATCGTGAGGCTCTGGCGTTCGTAGCCTCGTACCGGGGTCTCGAGAGAGATCGTCGTCTGGAATCCTTCAGCATTTACGTTATAGTTCAGAGAGCCCGTGACCTTGTCAAGGCTAGGATTCGATGTTTCAATCTGACCGTTTAGTTGGATGGAGTTGACGTCCTCGACGTTATGAGACCAGCTTGTGGCAATTCTTTCCCAGTTCCTGATGGGGGTCGTAAGTTCGGCTCTCAGCTGAATATTTCTGAGGTTGCCAGACTTCTCGCTAGACAGCTGGAAGTTGTTGTAACCTCTGAAAGGTGTCTGGACCGTGATCTTAGACTTTGGTGAATCGAGTCCTCCCTCGTGTTCCAGATTGACTTCAAACCTATCGTAGCCTTCGAACGGAGTGGCGACAGAAGCGGAAGTGCGGAAGTTACTAAGGTCACCGTTGAAACGGAAGTTGACGTTGAAGTTTTCGTAACCGTTGTACGGCGTCTGCAGTCTAGCACTTGCCTCTATGGACGATCCATCCTTTTGGTAGGACACGGTGGCGGTGATCTTCTGCTCGTCGACGTTGGTGACAGTGAGGTCGCTGTTAAGACTTTGGCCAGTGAACTTGTGGTTGACGGTAGCCGACATGCGAGGCATGGCGCGGAACGGCGTGTTGATGTTCAGGCTGCTCGTGAAGTCGTTCGGGTTTCCGCGGTACGTGAGTTCGCCGGAGAATGACCTGTAGTTGCGGAACGGAGTGCTGATACTGGCTCGTGTCGTGAAGTCGCTGACGGGGCCTTCGTGCTTGAAGACTGCCTCGAACTTGTTGTAGTCCCGGTATGATGTCTCGACCGTTGCCTTGGCGTCGATCAGGCTGCTCGTGTACTTGAGGCTGGAGCTGCCCGTCACGGTTTCTTCATTCAGCTTGAGCGTGACGCTGTTGCTGAAGTCTCTGATGGAATCTCCACGGTGTTGCAGCACGATGCTGAACTCCTGCGGAATGTTGACGACGGCCTTGGCTCTCAGCTGCTTTCCAACCCAGATCCATTCGGATTCTCCAGTGTACCTCTGACTGTTGAGTTCGAGAGAGCCGCTGTTGGCCCAGCCCTTGCCCGATCGGCTGTTTTTCGGTTCGTGGGCGAAGTTGAAGTTGACGTTCTGGATTGCTCTGTAGGGCGTTTCCAGCTGTCCACTGCACTTGATGCCAGTTAGGTCGTTCTGGAACTGGACATTGCCTGCCAACTTCTGGCTGTTCAGCTCGAAAGAGGCGTCGGAGCGGAAGTTGTTGAGTGAACCAGAGTGGTTGATCTCCATGGTCGCCCGTTCGACGTCCTTGTAGGGCGTGGTCAGGCGCGAGAAGACTCTGAGGGTGCCGTCCTTGAGCATGAACTCGAGGTTGGAGTTGATCTTCTGTCGGCGGTTGTAGCTCAGTTCCATCACGCTCTTGAAGTTATCGAGTGGTCCTTCGTGGCTGAAAATGAGTCCGAGTTCACGGGCGCTTTGGAATGGGCTCCTGAAGGTGGCCGTTCCGGCAATCTTGGGATCGATGCTGAATGACGTTGTCAGCTCCATCTTGCGGCCGTTGATGTACTCCAGCTCGGACTTAGTGCTGAAGTCGACCCAGCTGCGGATGTTCACCTCGTGGTTCAGCGATCCGCGGTAATTGTTGAGCTCGTAGCTACCCGTGGTCACACATCGCTGAGCAGTTTCTCTTGTGTGCCTGGCCGTGGCTTTGAAGTTGGAGAAAGCCGAGAACGGTGTTCTGATGGTGACCATTCCGTTCAGGTTTCTCGCGTTGGTAGTGTCGGCGGTCAGAAGGAATGTGATTTTCTCCTGGAAGGTGTTGTGCTCCAGTTCGGATGACACCTGGAAGTTTCTTAGGGTTCCGGTGACTCCAGATTTGAATTTCATCGATCGCATGTTGTTGTGAGGAGTGCTGACCTCTACCTCGACCTTCTTCTGCGACTCCCAGCCGACCTTCGTGTCAACAGAGTATGATTTGTCTGGAGCGTACTCGATGTCAGCGTGCGACACCCAGACGTCCTGTTGCTTGGAGTTCCTCAGCGTGGTGGCGATTCGCTCCAGGTAGCGGTACGGTGTCGTCAATCGCAGATTAGCATCGATGTTGTATCCATCGACTGTCAGAGTACCTCCCAGCGTCGACCTTCCGTAGCGATCGATATTCAGTTCGTTGGCGGCAGTGAAGGTGTTGCCACTGCGGCGGTTGTTCATGTCGATTCCAATCGTTCCGATGCTACCGAAAGGTGTCGCCAGTTGTCCCTTGATTACCAGTGCTGAGTTGGGTACATACATGACGTCATGCTCATATTCGATGTTGTTCGATCCCCAGGACACGGTTGACTTGCCGGTGCTCTTGATTCCTTGAAGGTCGTGCTGGTATACGGTGGTGAATCGCAGGTTCTCGTATCCTTGGATCGGGCTGCTGAAGGAAACTGCGGCGCTCAGCTGGCGAGCAAGGCGGGTCAACCTGTGGCTGGTGTCGACGTCGACTACGTACTTCTGTCGGTCAATCTCCAGTTCGTTGTGGCACTTCCACATGGATCTGTCGTTCTGGTGGCTCCAGTTGAGTTTGGAGACGCGATATCCGCGGAAAGGTGTCTGGACCGTGAGGTCTCCGCTGTTCGTTACCGCCCATCCGTTGATGTTGTGGTTCATGTTGATGGCGACGGTAATCTGCTGACCTCTGGCCCAGGTAACGTCGGCGTTTGTCTGGTACTTGTCTCCGGTAACAACGTGTCTCAGACTCGTAGACAGAGACTCGAATCCTCTGAATGGACTTGTGAACGTGATCTTGCCGTTCAGTGAAGGCGCGTTGAGCTCTCCGGTGATCGTCAGGACCATTTGGTTCGTGTCCCAGCTCAGCTTCGTCGTGTGTCCAAACAGTTTGCCCTTCGGGGTGTAGGCAGCCTCGGCCTTGATGACCTGGTAGCCAACAAATGGCGTCGTGAGGTCGAGAGAGATCTTGTTCTTATCGTATGAGAAGTCGCCGGTGATTTTCTTGTTGGTCGCCCATGACACTTCTCCGTTGCTCTTCATTGACTTGGCGCTCTGGTCGTGGCGGAAGGATGCGCCGAGTTTCTCCAGTCGGGGCAGGGAACTCGTGAACTCGATGCTTCCCTCAAGGTCGTTTGACGTGGTGTACCATCCCTTCGTCTCGTACTTTCCGGAAGCTGATACGGCAATGAAGTTTTCGGGCCACTCAAGTCTTGCCTGGACCTTGGGCTCCGTTGGAATGGCGGTGACCTGGCTGCTGAGCGAGAACTTCTTGTCTTCGGCAACCTTAACCTCGACGCTCGTGGAGAACTCCTGGTTGCGTCTCGACACCTCAGCGGTGATTCCACCAGATCTTCCAAGGTAGGCGAACTCGGCGTTGGCGCGGGTGTTGAAGGCCGCTCCTGTTCCTCGTTGCAGCCAGTTAACATCAGCCATGTAGTTTCTGGAGCCGTAGGTGACCTCAGCGCGTGCCTGCAGATTCTTGAGGTTCGGATTCAAGTGTGTCTTGATCGAAAGTGGCTCCCATCTGTGCACTGTGACGTCAGCGGAAAACTCGTGACGTGGCCCCATCTTGTAGACTGACGTCACTCTGGCACTCTGCAGTCTGGGAATTCCCTGGAGGCTGAGCTCCCCGTGGTACTCGCGCGGTGCCTTTTCGGTCAGTCTCTGAACGATGCTCATTTCGACATTCTGCATTCGGAAGATGGCCTCTCCTTGGATGTTCAGGAACCTCTCGTTTTCCTTCTTCAGGCCGACGTCCAGAGAGATCTGCTTGTTCTCGCTATACTTGACTGTGGCGTTCGACTGCAGCGTTAGAGTCTCCCAGCTGTGGACGTGGTCGACCTTCAGCTCGTAATCCCAGTTCTGTCAGTGATAAAAGCAACGATCGTTTAGCTTTAGATTAAACAACGGATCGGTAGAAACGAACAATAAAAAAATTATAAAAATAAAAGTTAATATTTTGTGAATTTGAAGTCGTGTTTCTTGTGAAAGGCTGTTGTTAGTTTAATTGCAATATACGCTATATTAACAGTATCATTTTAATTACATTTTCAAACAAGGTTACTAAGATGAAACCTCAAAAGATTTTCTCCAAAGCTACAGTAACTAATCACCCAGCATCAGGTGTTCGTGAACATTTTCACAAGAGTCAGGGCGCTTGTTCTGCTGGGTCGTCATTCATATACAAAATCAAAGTGAGAGTTTTATACTTTGAGAACGCCTCTATGAGATAAAATGAGATAAGAACCTTGAAGGGTAGTTGGAACTTGAGCATTCCACTGATTTTCTTGTCGGTTCCGCTGAAGTCGAAAGCTACGCTCTGGACGATCGTCACTTTCTTGACGTTATCAAGTCCGGCCTCTACCTTCGTTCGCAGGCTGTTCGGGCTGAAGGCCAGCTCAAGACCGAACTGTCCGTTGTAGCGCGGTAAGATTGTTGACGTCCAGGAGCTGAACACATGAGAATAACCCAGACTCATTTAAAGAGTTTGCAAATGGTAGCGAGTACTATTCATACATTGCATTTTATTATGTGGGTGCTATGGAGTTCTTGTTGAAATTAGGCCTACTCGGTTGCAAAATACTTTGATAATCGTTTTATGAAATTCTAATAAATCCATGGAATGACAGATGGTTCGGTTATTTATATCATTGACGAGTCGTTTAAGTCGGTTCTAAGTCGAACAACAAACAAATGAACGGCATGGCCTGACACTCAGGCGCTATATAAATGAACGATATGGAAACTGGTGCCTACCAGTCAGTGGAGTAGGAGCGGAGATTGCTGGTGCTGAGGTCGCGGTACTTGTGGTTGATGATGATCCTCTCCTTCGTCCTCTCTCCAGTGACCTGGTATGAGAGGTCAGCGCGGCTGGCCCACGTCTTTCCCGATTCCTGGCTGCTGCTCACGAATCCGACGAGACCTCCTTTGACGAAAGGAGACGAGAACTGGATGTTCGTGTCGTACTTCATCGTCTTCTTCTTCTCTTGCAGTTCCACAGATCCTTATACATGAAGCAGGATCATTATATCAAGATCATACGATTGTAACTGGATCCGAAAATCCTCATAAATTAAACCAATGTTGATCGTGTAGATGCTGGCTAGACAATATTCTTAAATTTAGGGCACTTAGTAATAGCAAACATTTAAGAAAACACAAAGGATGTTCATTTGCGGGCATAAATCAGACCCACAACAAGAAGTAGTTGAAAAGAACTACAACCTAAGACTTAAGCTACAATATCCACGAAGCCTGTTTCCTTGGTCCGTTAGGTAGCTCCACATTTGTATACTTAAGCAAATAACTTTTATATAGCAGCGTTTGTAACAGCTCTACATATTTTATATCATGCTACTATTTATGCTACAATTAATCTTAAAATTCATGCTACAATTAATCTTTAAAATTAATGCCTCAGCTAACAAACATTCGCAGACGAGCGTAGCCAATCCACTTGCACTGAAATACAACATAGCCAGAACTACATTAGCAATTCAACAGATTTGAATTGATCTGTTCGACCTACTCACCATCCAGAGTTATTGGCTGTTGGAAGGCATTGCGCAGAGCCAGGTTGATGGCGACCTTTTTGCCGCGGGTGTACACAACGCTGCCGTCGAAGGTGACCTCCGTCTGTTGCCTTGCCCTCGGGTCAGGGTAGGTCACGCGTATGTTCGGAATGTAGCGGACTTCCGTTTTCTTGTCGTCGATCTGGACCTCGGCGCTGACCGAATACTCGAGGGTCTCGTCAAGGACTGCCTTGATGGTGGCACGCTTGAGGGCGGCTGAATTGACGAGGGACCCCTGGGCGCTGACCTTCTTCCAGGGGCTCTTGAGGTTCATCTCCAGCTGCATGTTGGCTTTGTCGAGCTTGAAGTCGGCGGTTATCTCGCGGTCAACGCGGGATCCAGGAGTGTTGAAGGACACGCGAACGGAATCTGTCATCTCAGCCTTCAATACAACAGATCAATCAATTGGAAATAAATCGGTCATCTTAGCCAGTCAGTTAACAGATCAATTTACCAGTAAATTGTAAAATAAATTCAATTAATGTAGCCGATCATATATGTGTGTGTATATGTGTGCTAGTTTTCCTGTGTGACTGAGTATTTCTTTGACCATCTCTCTTTCTACGTCGCTTCCTGTCCGTTTCCTTTCCTCTTGAAATCGGCGCAAGGACTTAGTCCTACTCAGTAAGTCAGTAATCTAGTTGTAATGTATTCAGTCTGCGATGGAGTTAGCTAGTTAATTATCAGAGAAGCGATTCCATCCAACCTACCGGTGACTGGCGGTATCCAGCTTCGAAGTGGAAGCCAGTGTGGGTGTCGCGCTTGTTGAGGTAAGCCTTGGCAATGAACGGACCAGTCAGCGAGACCTCTCCGCACAGTTCGACTCCGAGGATGTAGGAGACCGAGGGTCCAGTGCACTCCTTCTTCTCGAAGCCTCCGGGTCTCAGCCCCTGCTGTTCGCGGTCCTGGCCTCGGTAGGTGACGTAGAAGTGAGATCTAGAACAATTTTGAATAATGCAACGACTCAGCAACTACTGCTTTCACGCCCGAATACTTTATTTAATGTGTTCATATCAACGAATGTTGGAAACGCAATTCGTGTAACAGGTTTTTATTAATAATTTAACACTCCTCTTCCCTAGTGAAAGCTGGTCCCCGCGACTTAGCTTTCGTTGGGCGCTGCACAAATCTAGAGTTTACAATTACGATTACGATTACTATGACAAAATCACAATGACTTCTTGTTCTTTTGAAGGCAGTGTAAACATGAACAGGATCACGATCTAAGCCAAAGACAACAATGATGATACTAATCAATGTTGTCGTCGTTATTATAGTCATCATAATAAGTATTAAGTTGTTTCGTAAAAAAGAGACTGCTTTAATGTGTACTTACTCAGCGCTGAAAATTTCCACTTTCTCCTGAGGCAGGTTGAGATCGAGATTGAAGATCTTTCCGTCCTGGAGTTGGATCTTTCCATCGAGAATTCTGCTCGAGTGCAGAGTGTTGACGGTCTTGAGTCCAGTCCTTGCGAATCGAGCATCGACACCCATCTCTCCGCGGACCTCAATCGCAGCGCTTGGTCGGATCGATCCGTTGATGTCGAAGGTCGATGGGGAGCTGAACATCTTGAGGATGTCGATCTTTCCGGAGGCAGTGATGGCGATCGTGGCAGTTCCTTCGACGCCGAGCCTCAGAGGCATACCGACGCCCGTCGGAACGGTGAAGGACGAGTCGAGGAAAAGGAAGTTGCGCGTGACGTCGATGCGATTGTCCTGCGCCAGCTTGATCAGCCAGTCGAGGAAGTTGAATCGGTCCCTGACGCCATCGAAGTCGAAGTCGTTGATCTCTCCGGACTGGATTTCGTTCCCAAACACTCGCATGTAGTAGGACAGCGACAGATCGTCTCGCATCTTCGGGTACTGCGCGGACAAACCAACGTCCGATTTACCTTTCCAGCGAACATTTTATATCTCATGCACAAATATCTGTTATAAGTTTCTGCCTGTGAACCTTAGAGAGGTTCGTAAAGCGTGCCGCGTAAATCTTTTGACACAAGTGGAGAAACAATTCGCTTTATCGGTTTATTCAAAAGACTTGTGGCGAAAACTTATTAGAATACATGTGTGCCGTATTCGTCTGTAGAGCATCACATGTTTGTGTTATGTCATTAATTCTTGTATCACTTGCACCTACGTATACTTACATAAGGGGCCACAAAAATTATTAAATTATACCGAGAGGCTATTTGAGAGTCGCAGTAGACAACATTTTGTCTAATTGACTCCACTATCTCTTCGTTCCTCCCTAAGTTCAACTTATAGAGCCGCACTGAAATCTTCTGAGTAACTACCTTCCTGTCGATGATGTTGAGGACATCGTCACGGATGACTGCTCTCTTCTGTCGAATCGAGTTGTCTGAGTCGCTTCCAGGGCCAAAGAATCTCTCGAGCAGAGCCTCCAGTCCCTGAGCACGGCCTCCGAATTCGAAGAGGTTGACCGACTGACCGAAGACATCGACGGTAAGGTTGACCATCGCCGATCGTGGAACGTAGGACTGGGTGGACCAGATGAGGTTGCTCTCGAGGAGAGCACCCATGTTGAAGACCTCTGAGAAGCCGGACAGCTCGATGTTGCGAGAGAACTTCCTCTTGTCAAGGTCGTAGGTCTTGCTGAGCACGACGTCGGCGAGCAGGTCCTGAATGTCGGCCTTCATCGGGCACGACGTTTCCTGAAGGTTCGTCAGATGGGTCCAGATGAATGAGCCGACTTGGTTGACTTCGTCCGACTCCAGCATGGTGCGAACACGGCCGATGATGTCGGCCTTGGCACACTGCATCACTGCCAGGTAGGCCATGATTCGCAGTTCAGCGTCGGCTTGCTTGTCCTCCATCAGGCTGATCAGATCATTTCGCTATAAAAACATACAAAACAACGTCTAGCATACAAATAAGCTCATGCCAATACCACTGGCGGTTCCATGGTTTCCTTGCATGGGTGGGGCAAGAGCATTTTCAGAGCTGCGCCACATTCTAGCAGTCTACCATGCACGGACCTCCTAGTCTGAGGGGCGCCGGCATATAACCAAGAGGAGTTTGAGGGGGCTAACCCTCCTATAGCTGAATCCGTCGCTGGCATATTCATTGATTGGTTTAAGCTACGGATGAAACCTTATTCTATGAGACAAATTCATCACTAGAGCTCCTTATCCTTGACATCTTAGCATCTGACTGAATGATTCAATATCATTCTGCTCCACTGTGGTCTGGTGTTGTGATGTATGAAGGTCAGTTGGGAATGATCCATGCTTTCACGCCTCCTACATGATTCCAGATTAGGTTAGACTAGACGAATTCTGTAGCATTTGAAACCGAAACAACATTTAAGACCAACAGCGCCTTCGATGTGTTTCTAGAAGGCGCTATATAAATGTCCAGACACATACATCGCCTACAATTCCTCGTTCGATCGATGGACACTTGGCTTGTTAACAGGTGCATTACTTACTTACTTACTTACTTACTTACTTACTTACTTCCAAACACATACAACTACAATTAAGCAACATGACCAATCGGAGGGCAGCTTACTTCGGTGGAGCACGAGATGCGGCGGAAGGCGGAGATGGCGGCCACTCGTACAGCAACAGGAACCTCTTTGTTGGCGACGCATCGGTTGAGCGTCGGCACGACCCGTTCTGCGTTTCCGGCGTTTCCGATGGCCTTGAGGGCCTTGAGCATACGCGACCTCTGCTGCACCGTCTCGTACTTGCAGTTGTAGCGCAACTCATCCTCCATCGTCTTCAGCATCCGCTGGACCTCGACGCTCTCGTCGTCATCGTACAGTCGGCAGTAGGTGTTAATCAGCGAACTGACCGGAAGAGATGACCTCTCAAAGTCAGACGTCAGCAGTGGCTACACAACAAGCATTCGATAAAAACGATTAAACATGGAAATCAAAGAAACTACCAACTATATATTTCTCTTTGAATAAATGACATACCAACCGAAATAAATAATTTAATTAATAGCATAACAAATTTGCTTAAAATAAAGAAGCAAGTAAATGAATATGTTTTAAAGTAACTAAATGACTAAGTAAATAAAAAAGTAATAAAATAAACATATAAGTAAATTAATGTTTTTATGTTGCACTGGTCTGCCAGTACTAAATATGTTTCGAATTAGTTGATTCATGCTTCACTATGATCACAAATTATTTATTACCTCGCACATTTGATTTTTATCCAGAAACTTTTGTGCATGACCATAACACTAGAACTTTGTTAAATTACTGCACTGAAGTTGTATATACTACGTAAGACGTAATTATTCGCTATAAAATTGTATGAAACGAGTTAAAGGCTGCTTGATTTCTACGTATTAGCTGTAAATTTATCAGTGGTCATTAGTCAATCTCTTAAACTATATTTTATGTTTGCAATCCTCCTTACTATGCATATAAAATATTAAATGTACTGTCATTACTGCCAAAATATTATCTGAAAATATGCCACTGGGTTGCACTGTTAAATTCTGCATCAATCACCGTGAATTTTGGTTTTGTACTGGAAGATGTTATGGAGATAATATGGTGTTGATATTCTGCCAATAAACTAAATAAAAGTAAATACATAAATAAAGTGGACAGCCAATGTATTCAGACACTTCATTTGATCGTGTACTCATTTTAAAAACCAATTTAGAACTTTATTCTTTGTCTTAAGTTAACTCAAGGGACAACTAATGCGAAGACATGAGTGCCCTGTCATAGATCTGCCACAAAATCTGAGTTTTTTAATTTATGAAGTCGTTCTTCACCTGTAGTTCCCTCATCATGGCAGGTGTTGGGTTGCTGATGAAGGCGATCGACGTCAACCACCTCTGAGTCTCTGCATCGTTGGCCTTACCCTCTGCCATGAGGTCACGCATCATGACTACGGCTCCTGTTGTGCCAAGGACGGGCAGGGTATCGCGGAAGTACTGTCTGTAAAGTACAATGTAAGTACCCTCATGCTACATTGTATATATAATTTTCTTAAATGCAACCTACCATACTCTAATTAGTACACAGAGTATACTAGGTGGCATAATAGACTACGCGTTTGAAGTATACTCGTCAACCTGGTATAGGCCTACTACATTCTACACAATATGTACCAGCAATCTTGATATACAGTATTTTGTATGATTATACAAGGCAACCTAGTATATACCACAAATCGAGGTAGTGTTCAGAAATCACACAGAACAGGATTCAGATTCAAATTAATCGGAATATGAGTTAAGTCGATAACTTCAATTCCATCGTTGCAGGTTCGACAAAGTTCCGATTATATCAGCTCAAGTAAAACAACTACCAAATAAGTAAGTAAAATTTTTTAATTGGTGAGTCGGAATTGGGAATCTTACTCGGCCTTCTGGCACATTCCAGTCTTCGTTGTGGCCAGGAGCCTCTTGAGGTTCGAGGCGTCCAGTTTGCGCATCTGCTTCACCAGTACGTTGAACAGCCCAGGGGCGTCTGGACGGACATCGACTTCCGTCTGACGGCAAAGGTTCGTCAGTGAGGTCCTGGCGTCTCGGACGGTCTCGGCCATCTCCTCGTCGCTCAGTCGGTGGTCGTACAGCAGGTTGCTGCGAATTCGTGAGATTGCTACAAAGCGACAAAAGATAGCTTTCTTCTCACCGTATGCAAAAACTATGCATTTCCAACCTATGCATTAAGTCGCTGATCTCTCGACACGTAAGTCGATCAGTGAGGAGTGTTAGGAGTAGGAATCGTAATCTTAAACTCAAAATTCTAAAGCGCTACTTAAAAGCTAAGTGCAGGGCATCAGCTTGTTCACGAACGCTGCGTCAAGTCTGAGGGGTTGGCCAGAGACGACATGCTAAAAACCAAGTCCGGTTGCAGGCAGACCTGAGAGGGAAGGGGCAGAGGAGCTGTTAGGGTGGGTTCTATTTAAGCTGAGAGAAATGGGAAGGCGGTGGATTCGATGGATAGGAGTATGATTTCTTGAAAAGGTGAGACTTCAATAGTCTACCCTTTGGGGTTGGGTCTCTGAACTGATGCTGCGCATTCTGACTCGTTTTTCTATTTGTTGTTTGAGTACTGGCGCCTAAAAAAGTCCGTTTCCCAAAAGGGACTGGAGGCAGGTATATAGATTTACCTTGTCGGCTGGAGGAGACTGCGTCCGTCTTTCTCTGGAACTCCAGTTTGTAGGTGACTTCGGTCGTCGCTCCGCTGTCTTCACGGGCGAAGGGACGGAAGACGTGGACTTCGTTGCACGTTGTCTTCGAGATGATTCGCTCACGGTTGCTGATCTCCTGTTCGCAGCTGTGAGTGCTCTTCATCAGAGGCATCGACTGAATGTTCTGCACATGACAACCAACAGCACCAACTGCTACAAGACTCCTGCAGTTAGCTAAAGTGATCAGCTAGTAGCTCATTTTACTGCACGCATCTCTCTCCAACAATCGACTTTACAGGCGCCGTAAAGCAGCTGAAGGATGTCATTTTGTGTAATATTTGTTCTCAATATGCTAAACGAACGCGTTCTGTATCGGTGCCATAGAATTCTCTCGATCAGGTTTTTAGATTAGATATGAATACCGTAGTATAACAATTCATTAGTCACAGCCTTTAGATAAGCAGTCGACCTGATTCCTATTCATGTCTGGCTGTAGATCACAGTTTCTGCATTTATAGTTTGTGTTACAAGCGGCTTATTAAGGGTCACCGTTAAGCATCCTTAATCTAATCTAATCTTGAATCTTCTACGTGCCATCATAAATAAGTACAAGGTATAAATCGATTATCCAAAAATTGGCATAACTTTTATTGTACAACATATTATATGCTAATTAAGAAGAATGCTATGAACAACAGGCACCGCAGCTGTTATTAAACACTTGAAAGCCAACTAGCTTTATGTATGCCAATAATTATTACAGGAATAATTAGCATATACAGGGCACCTAGCTTTACACGTACTAACTAATAGTTCTATGCGTTGCGTGGGCGACTTACGGAGGCGGCATCGTACTGGACGGCCTGGAAGATGGTCTGACCGGACTGTCGGTCAGTGCATGCGAGGAGGTCCTTGGTCTTCTTGACCTTGCGCGTTCCCCATCCGCCGGTCACCTGCTCGTAACGGACTGGGCAAGCGCCTGAGACGTCTGTCTCGCGAGAGTTCGATGCGCCCTGGAGTGTCGTCATGGTGTTCTGGAAGGCGGACAGGATACCTCGCTTGATGTTCACTGCCCACGTCTCATCGTCCCCTTCGGGGCAGATTGAGTCAATTTGGCCGTCGACGAACGAGAAGGCCATTGTCTTTGACTAAGGGAGGTAACAAACAAACAAACACACTCACTCATCATCATGAACTTTACCTTTCTCCTTAAACGAAGTGCGGAATGGTGTTGTTAAACTGTTTGCGAAAAGGTACGAAACGGTTGGCAGTCTTTCTGTAACTATAAGACGTCGCTAAACACTTTTAACCAACAAACCCACAGAGTTAGCAAGAAGACATCAAACTGCAACTAGTCTCAATGAAAGTTTTAAAGTGCAGCTAACTAACAATTCGTAAATCGAAAAACTGAAATTTATTTTTAAAACTAAATTAACTTTAATTGTATTTTGATTTATTGGAATTGGTTAAACTGTCAGAGAGGCCTACCTAATCAAGTACTAACCTATTTAACTTATTGGATTAACTACACTGGCTGGCTGTCTGCGTGACTGACTGACTGACTGACTGACTGACTGACTGACTGACTGACTGACTGACTGACTGACTGACTGACCTGCAATCCCCTTCTGAAGGCGACGACATTTTCGACGTGCTGTCTGCTCTCGATGTTGGTCGGGTTCGAGTCTTGGAGAGAAACGTCAGACAACTGATTACAAGAGAACAGACACTTAAAACTGTGAAAAACGCCCTAGGATCAAGATTTCATAACGTCCCCTGCTAATGTAAACCGAACGTGTATCAAATTATAGGCTAATGACGTTAATATACAAAGCCACTAACTTAATGTCGAGCTTATGCCACATAATTAGGCGAATATTATTATTGCATATACTTTTACTAATCGTAAATTCTGTTGCGTGGCTTTCACATAAAGGCGAAAACTGAAATCGTGATGATAATGGAAAACAAAGGAGCGAATAACAAAAGCCGGAATCTTTAAGATCGTCAAAAGGCGCCGCAGCTGAGCTTATAAACTCTAGGGCACAGATGAAGGTACTGACCCTGAGGACCATTTCGCAGGTGGAAAGGACCTCGATCTGGACGCTGGCTCTCATGTGCAGGCTCGAGTGCTCGGCCATTCGGCCTGGCACAGATGTCTTGATGTCGCTCTCGTACAAGTACTCGTACGTCTTGCCCGTTTCATATCCGAACTTGGACGAAGATGAGCTCACTGTCCAGTTTAACAACAACAGCATTTGTGTAATTTCTTAATACGTTAACAAAATGCAGCTAAATGAATGATCAGCGGTTTTACGTTGATATTATTTTCACTTTGCGCACATCCTAGGGAGGAGAGAAGCCCGTGAAGACACAAGGGGATACAATGGGACAGAAGAAAGGTTTTTCTCAAAGCAAAACTGGATAAAATACAATGCATTGATGTTGTCATATACGTGGACAATTGAATCACGTCTCAAAAGCAGAGGTCTTAAGCAAGCTGTGAACCTGCACGATCCCCTTCTGATAAGACTAATCAGGTCTAAGGCCAATGCATTGGATGATATTATACCTATTCAGTTTGGATAACGCTTCCATGCTTCTGAATTGAAATAGACTCATACCAAATGGATCTTGCATGGAATAGTGGTTAGTGAAAGTGTAGCCTGGTGTAGTCTGATGTAGTCTGGTGTAATCTAGCGTAGTCTGGTGTAGTCTAGTGTATGCGGGAGCTAAACTGTCTTGGCGTAATGGGTGGTGAGTGAAGGTGGTTGCAAACTGTTGTGAATAATGGCTTTGCCAAAAAACTCTATCGTTGTTGAAATATTGATATCTGACAGGAGAGCTAAAGCAATCAGCTGACTCCAGCATATGATGATTCTAAGCGCTGGAGATCAAGATGCCAGCGGTTTGATTAGCGCCTCTGCTCCGTTCGGTGCTCGCGTACTGAGCCTCAAGTTGCTCTTCAACAGCCAGAATAATCGAACCGCGCTTACAAATGAAGTTCAATAAATCGATATAGTGACTGTCATTTCTTTGTGCGGTAGGCGTCGTTGAGAGCGCACAGGGGTCAGAGGTCAGGACTGCTTAATCGATCACTGATGAATCGATAGATGAATCAGTCAAGTGGGCTGCAGGTCAAAATCCGAGCTTAGGCCCAGATGTGTATCAGTGAGGTTTTGGCCCCATTTAGATATTTCTTGCCGCGGCGATGACGACGGTTTGAAGGGGGGGTCAGAGCAGAAGGGGCCAACAAGTGTTAAGGGTCAACAAGTGTTAAGGGTCAACAAGTGGTTGGAGCTAAGCGTTTCAACGGCTGCTCTGTCCAGGGTATTCGACACAGAGGTCAAGACTACAGATGACTTCAAGGACAGGCTTTACAGAAATCGTTTGCACTCATCCTGTCAAAATGTACCCGTTTTTCTTAAGCGACCCTATGGCCATGACCCTGCTCATTTTTCAGTGAATTTATTGGGTGATATCCTTCATCATCGTTGCCTGTTTGAATGGGTGCCACCCCACTTAAAGTCCAAGCAGAGAGAAGTCCCCTTCCCAAAACACACCAGCCTATTGAAGTAACATAGTAGGGCTGATAGCTCTAAGGCTCGGTAAATAGCTAATTTGTCTCAATAACTACGGACCCCAATCTACAGCTGTAGTGGCCTGGAATAATGATACTATAATGTCCCAGTAGGATTTACTGATGGAGTTATGAAACTGTTAAAAAGTCTATTATGTCGGCTGTCAAAAATGGCCCGGAAAACACAAGGACTCGTGTACAATTAATATTTTCCATAACAGGCCAGACGCCAGATTTACACATATATGTATGTATGTATGTATGTATGTATGTATGCATGTATGTATATAAATATTCATTAATTGTAAGAGGCTTAATAGGCCCGCCATCATGCAGGCGTTTAGCATCTCACCTTAACCGCAAAAAGTTAAACGGTGGCGTCTCGGTTTTCTACCAACCCATTAACTACAAGCTCTACATAATGCAATCTTTGAACTACAAGACGCCATATATATAATATGTATAATTGTATAATATTCATCTACCTATGCATTTACATACATATATATAATTAAATAATAATATGTATAATTATATATGTATATGGGTGATAACATACGCCTTAATACTCCTGCAAAACATATTTACGCGCATGACTCATTTAATATGCATGACGTAGTACGGTGTCTCACCTGGGCAACTGGTAGCGCACTGGGTAGTTGCTGCAGGAACTGCTTCGTCACTCTGTACGTCACTCTGGTCGTCGTATGCATCATCGTTGAAACTGTCGGGTTCTGCAACAAGCATGAATTACAATGCAGTCCACCGTAATGTAATGCAATGTAATCAAGCATTTAAATAGCGCCACTTGGTGAAAACTTCTCAGTAGCGTGCAGTGTAGTGATTTGATAGTAGCCTAGTGTGATCATACATGTATAGGCTAAAAAGCTGTTTCAGGCAGTCTTAACAACGCCCATATTGGGTACAGTGGCAAATACGTACGTCATCTTCGTACACAAGGGTTGGGCGACAGTTGAGCTTTTATATGGTACACTTAATGCGTCATCGCAAAGGCAACAAGTGCACTTTTTATGCATGAAAGTAGAAACATATGCACCAAAGTAATCATAACACGAAAAGAAATAATCAGAAAAATGGACAAAATAATACTTGGTAAATCAATTTAGCACAAATCAAAAATCAGAATTCCGAATTTTTTTCGTAGGGAAACCATTTTGCAAAATAATAAAAATCTGAAACTTTTAGAAAAGCATTCTGGATTAGAAATTAATTGGCTTCTAAAAAGCTTTCCGCTCTCGACATAATTTTTCAACCCTAATAGGTCTATTTCAAAATACTTGGTGTGTTCCTAAAAATGCAGAACAAAAGAGTTAACTTGGAAAAAACGTTCATTTGTTTCAAGTCTGATCTTGAATCCTAGGAAATTTAAGCATAAAGACCGATTAACGGCTGCAAGAAACACAAATACAGACATACAATAACAACGCAGTTTATAGCTCTGGATTTGGTTTCATATGCATTTTTCCAAACCATTAAATGCCTTTTTACAACAACTGTTGTTGCTAACTGCTATCTCTCATAAAGTAACAACAATTTAATATTAAATCTAAATAACTGATGTGGTTTGCAAACTTTACCTAATATGTTTTCGAAGTTTTCATTTAAAAGTGTAAAGTGTGCCTTAAATTAGCGATTAGGCCTACACTACATCCTATTATGGTTCTATTTTGAGCAGCATTGAATGTTTAGTATACGGTTGGCCTATGTTTCATTATAAGTAGGCCTACAGATGTTTGTAGGTGATTTCGTAGAAAGATAAATCTTTAGCAGAGACTGTTCCAGGCCTGTTTTTTATAACGCAATGTTCGCCCTGCAAAGCGATTCAAAACCTTGCGGGCTCTTGAACTCTAATCCAGAATTTGAAGCAAATAACATTAGGCAGACGCGCTTTAGCTGGTACTCTGCAGTTTGATTATCTTAGGCAAGGACATATCGAAGGTTTAAAAAAACCCATCCGATTTCGGGGGAGAGGGAGAGAGAAACCTAGCGCCATGGTTTTTTTCAGCGCATTAAGCGAAGGTCATATGCTTTATGCGTGCGGCCCAGGTGTGTTTTTGAAATGAACGTTGGCATCGCATAAACACCGCAGTCAAACTAAGACGCAGATTGAAGAACTGACTTTACTGTTCTTCAGCATGCGTCAACGAGACATAAACAAATTGCAGTCGCTGTCAAAAGGAATTAAAATTAAGTTGTGGTCCTTAAATTCAGTAAATGCTAAGTGCTATACTTCTTAAAATAAAAAAAACAAAATTACACAATTTTCAGCCTTGCATCGCAATTTTGTGAAGAAAATCATTAACTTATAGTCCGATGGTTATAAATGAACAACGTGACCAATGAGTGCCTTTCAGTAAACTACTTCAAGAAGCGCTATATTAATGCTGTAACTGAATTTATGAATGAACTTTCCGGGACGAGGAAGGTTACAAATTAAACAAATTGATAAACGTTCCAATGTGTCGTATAGTAGCTGGGCGCAGGTTGAACAAAACCAAGTTGCTAATCTAAGCTGTATATTATTACAATTCGTGTAAATTCATGCTATATGTCAAAGAATCCTAAATGCAAATGTATTCTAGTATGCTACAGCTTTGTTTAATTTAGCGCATCTCATATACTCTTTGATTTCTATGCACATATACATAAGCAAGATGAAAACGCAAAAGATCGTTTCTCTTTGTGTTGAAATAGACTAGGAAATTACTGGGAGATATCCTATAGGCCATTGCAAAAAATCTACCTAAAAATGAAGCAGCTGCACATGCATCAGGTCTCTTCTGAGAACGACACAAAAAATAGTAGCATCGAGTTGAACGCTAATAAGAAAAAGGTGAGTCATCCATATGAATTTTAAGTAACTAGGATGTTTTAGATTTAGAAGTAGCCCAAAGTTGAATATGAGGACGATTTCCACTCACTTGACTAAACCCTGCCATCGAATTTTTTATTTCAATAACAAGTATGTCTCATGTGAATTTTAGGGCCAATTTTACTCTGTACTCGTCAGATTACTTTGTACTGTTCAACGTATTCCAACCAAACACCCTTTAGAACCAAATGCATATAATCTATGATCTACGGTTTAATCTTCAATGTTAAGCTACCAATTTGGTTTAAAAGACCAAAATAACCTTGTAAAATTTGTGTTAAAAACACAAACACATTTTGAAGATTATCATCCAGCTGAAACGAAATGCCAATATTTGTAATAGGCCAAATTTATCTGATGCAGAACTAAGAAAAACGTTGTATAAATGTTTGGTTTTGCGAATGACTTTTTGCCCTTTTTAAATTCATAAGCAGACACAATTTCAAAAGCTAAGAAAATCAACTGAAATAAAATGACTTCTAGCATTGTCAGATTCGAATAAATTTTACTAAAGAGGTTGACAGTTTATGAAACGTTTTCATTGGCCAACTGTGCTAAATGAACTCATGATATTAAAACACAAGCAATAGGTTAACCAAAGCAATCTCTAATTTGCTAGATCGCGTTACAAAAAAGCCTATTCAAATTTTAAATTAGGATGATTATTCCGTTGTTATCGCATAGAAGATATCGTATATTGTTGCTATTGCTACCCGCTGTTTTTGCGGCTATTGTTGTAGCGTCTTTGCGCAGTTTCTGCCTTTCTGTTGTTGCTGTTGTGTTCCTACTGCTGTTCTATTGTAGCTAATGCAGTTGTTCTGACGTTCTCTCTAAATTTGGTATTAGCACTTGCAGTATTTGTGGCTTCGTTTTTGCTAAGCTATACTATGCTAGAAATTGAGAGAGTCTGCTTACCTGCTATCGCCCCAGCCGTGAAGACGGCCAGAAGCAAGACACCCTTCCAAAGCATGCTTGTGGCTTTCGGACTGCTTGGCTTCGCGTCTCACATGCAGCGAGATCGAGTGCCTGGTTCCAAAGCTTTCGCGATGCTGTCTTCAGCTTTGTATGATTGGCCTGGCGTCTGTGGGACCCTTAAATAGAGCCAGAGGCGGAGGAGCCGGATTTCACAATAAGTCCAACGGTCGCCCGAACCTCGCGCCTCCTTCTCCTTCGTTCCGATAGATAAACCGAGGCTTCTGCCTGCCTCCGTTCGTACACCGATAGACCGTGCGTGGCACATTCGCTAGGTCCTCAGTTCATGTAGCACAACAAATGCACGCAGGATGCACTTGCAGGCATACCCACGCATACTTGCAGGCACGCAGTCACACGCTCAGGCGCACGTACGCACAGAGAACCCTAATCGAGAGCCCGAAAGCACATGACATGTACCTCAACGAACAATGAAGTAGGCCTATCCAGCTACTGACCGCGTGCACGCCGCAATTAGCAGGCGATTAATTGTATAAATTAAGAAATGCGCAATAATACGATAAGCACCTAACGCTAAAACAATGACAGGCCGAACGGATTTGGCTTTGTAAGGACAACGGTTGCGACCAAATTGTCCGCAAATGCACAGGACTCATGTCCGCACTTGGTGAGTCCCCGTTTAGCGGGGAAGGGGAGACCTGGCCTGAAGGGGAGACCTGGCCTACTTGGACCCTTCAGCATTTTTGGTCCATTTAATTTGCCAAAACCGTTGATTGTGTGTCATATTTGAATGTCGGTCGCAGTCGAGTACGGTCGACTATTATGTCTCTTGGCTTTCGGGGAAAGCGCAGACTCCAGGCAAATCATTTCACAAAATTGAATTTCTTCCTGTGACAATCTGGAACAGGTTGCCATGTGACCGGTTGCTGGCCTAGCAGTTCACTATTGACCTCGCCTCGTTTGCAGCTGGAATCCAAATCTAGACACTTCACGTACATTGTGTAATCGTAATCGTAATCTCGAGATTTCTACAACGCCCAACGAAAGCTAAGTCGCGGAAACCAGCTTATTCACAGGTGCTCAGTCAAAACAAAATCGATAGGCAAAAGGGTTCGGTTCCAGGTCAAGATCCAGGAGTCAGGCAATGTAATGTATCGTATCGCATCGCACTTCATTGAATTCGATTTTCAGTACTCTAAGATGTTAAACAGGAGAAAAGGAAATATTGTATTGTGCTGATGAACTTATAGAGCGCCTCGTGTAGAATTATCTACTCAGCAGTGCTCCTACAACGTCAATGAGCCTCTAAACATGAGGATGCCGTTTCGCATACCGAAAGTGGTTATATTTAAGAAATTTTCATCTCGGACTAGCACGGCCCGTACATGGGGACCTTAAATGGCATGGAGCTCATTCAAACGGACAGCGGTGGTGAAGGATCTCACCCGATAAATTCACTGACAAATAAGCAGGGTCGAAGCCATACGGTCCCTATAGAAAAACAAGTACATGTACATTTACATTTAACTAACCTCTCAACCGATGAATTTATAGAGCCTTTGCTTATTATATTTATCTTTGAATTTATAGAGAATTGTCTGCAAAGCAGGCAATTCATGTCGAGTCGAAAATATTGTCTTGAAACGCTGTTGTTTTTCTGCTTCCCAACCGAAAAATCTGTTAAGACCTGAGTCGTCCTAGTATAGCAGATGAAATCACATATTATTTTACGGATTGCTTTAATCTGCATATTTGTTGCGACTGTGATTGAGAAGCCTTTTTGTTTTTGGCCGTGTAGCGGGCGCCATTGAGTAGGTTTATAAGCTTTAAGACTGGCGCACCCAGTAACTGAAAACTTTAGAGGGCACCTTTTACCGTAGCCGAAGTACTGGATAGAAATTTTTTCCTTTTTATTCATCGGAAATTTTGAAGCTATTTTCAAGCTTTCCAGTCGCCAAAACTTCAGAGGATCGTTTTCAGTAATCCGCCTTTTTGTTTGCTCCACATTTGCTCACTTTCACATTCGACTTCTTCACTTTAGTTTATTTTCTCCCTGTTTATTTCGTTTAACAATTTCTCATGGCAGTTTTTAGTTTCCAATTTCCGTGGGCAACCATCGCAGAAATCTGTTTGGGGTTGGCCAACTGAATAACGGGGCCTTAAATTCATGCACTCTTTGCTCTCAGCAGTCCATCGCGCATCTATCAATGCAGGAGGTATTCATGGACTGGCGCTGTCCATCCATTTTCCTGGCCTTGAGTCATCGATGTGACAAGAAACATACGGAGCCAGGAACTCAGAATGCATGACAGACCACTGAGAAAGAACCCTGTTCCGATGGCAATCTTACAGGGCGACCCAGTCAGGTGATGTGAGATGAACTAATGGTCATAAATGCCACTGATATAACGTATCAAATCCAACACAAGAAGGAAGCTTTGAATTTTGGCCATTCATATTTTCATATGTATGTATGTATATATGCATGCATGTATGTGTGCATGTATGTATCAGGACACTGTTAAAGCGCCTTTTGAGGAAGCAGAGGCGTCTATCCGCAAGGCCACTAGCGCATTTCCCATCGAAAACGGAAAACTCCTTCTCACGTAGATCCATGTATGTATGTTGACGGCGTCCAACAGGTCTCTTCCGACCTCTCGAGTGATGATTTCCAGCACTCCGAGAGGTTGAAAGTGACCTTTTAGACGTCCTCGCCACACATGGACAAGAACAGTGGAAGCTGACCTACACTCATTGAACTTAGGGTTACATACGGCCTGTAGACGAACCCAGAATAGATACGGCTGTGCCCGTTGTGGTAACGGCAACGCTCCAGAGAAGCGCATGCCACAAATGATGATGATGATGATGATGATGACCACGACGACGATGGAAGGAACCATTGTCGGACTTAACAGTATTCTTTCAATGCTACACCAATCTTACTGTAGCATATTGTATATCGAATGTGACCCTAGTCTGTTAGGGTAGCATCAAACTTCTCCAATTGCAATACTATTCTTGCTGCATACGGCTATTTGGGCTATACCACTAGTGAAGAGACAGAGAATGTATTAATCGAACAACGCACATACTGAAATAGCCGAATGCAGCAAGAATAGTATCGCAATGGGAGAAGTTCGATGCTACCCTAACAGGCTAGGGTCACATTCGATATACAATATGCTACAGAAAGAATGTCTAAAACTCAATTAGCATTTAAAGTTGGTCGCCTAATGATCAGGTTGTGCGTTGTGCATGCTGTAAAATCGAGTACAGATCTCTGGTTAATCTGAAGCACTTTGATAGAGCTGTCAGCTGCCTATCTCTGTTCTACAGTGTATTGTGAATGTTCACCTTATTAAGACATACTTCTTGATCATTCGCATATATTTTTTAATGCATTGATAATTAATCGAACAATGCACATACTGAAATAGAGTCATCGAGCTTGGAAACCCAGAAGTTCTCTGTCTCTTCATTGTTTGAAGGGAAAACTGACCATAAAACTGACCCAACAACCTGGCTCTTGCCGATTTGAATTGATATGGCGCCGGTGGATAAGCCAGTCTTCCTAACGCAGCTTTTGTGTTGCGCTGAGAAATTTTGAAGATATACATTTATATTCACACCATACAAAATTAGGCAATGAAATCCAAAACTAGTGGTGATGTGATGTGATCGTAATCTTCGGATTTCTTTAGCCCCCAAAAAGCTAGACAAGAAAAGCAGCTTATACACAGGAGCTTAGTCAAAATCAAAATTCGGAGAGGCAAGTCCAGATGCAAGGGTCAAGCATGCAGACAAGTTGACGGCAACAGTTGACGGCAACAGTTGACGGCAACAGTTGACGGCAACAGTGGATGGCGCTTGGAACTGGAGAGGCGAAAAAGACAAAGAGAAAAGGAGGACCCAGGATAAGACTTTTAAAAGTAGTGTTTTAGTTTGCAATAAAAAAACCTACGCAGAAATTGCAAGAGGTGCAGAGTTTGTGAGCTAGTATATGTGCGTTTAGGCTATGTATATATGTATGTATGTGTATGTAGGCTATGTATATATGTATGTATGTATGTATGTATGTGTGTGTATTTTTGCATAATATTTGTGGTCAGGATAGGCCTACAATCTGGTCATTCGTTCTCTTAGTTTAAACGGATGGGTGACTAGAATAAACTTGTGCTATAGAATAGTGACTTCGACATCTGTCTTTCTGCGCTGTTTCCATCCAGTGCCATTGGGTACAAATGTTTACAGAGCGATAACGTTGACCTATGAACTCATACGGTGAGATATGCGCTAAATGGCCTTAACTGATTAATTATGTTGTTCTTCATGCACTTTATTTACCCTGCGAACGATCGACACTTGCAAACGTAATGTACACTTTCGTGTAGAAACAGATGTCTGTAGACAGTCGACTGCACCTCGGAATCCAAGGAACCGGAACTTGAGTGGATTAGGGAGTCTAAGACATTTAAAGAGACAACCGATGGGCAAACAACACCAGGCAGTCAATCCATTAAAAGTAATCGTAATCGTAAACTCGAGATTTCTATAGCGCCCAGCGAAACCTAAGTCGCGGGAACCAGTTTATTCACAGGCGCTAGGCAACGCCAAAACAACGTTTCAAAGTTTTTTTTATAATTAATCATATAGACTATAAGATGATGATAAAAACTGCAACGCTGAGTCCTCGCTTTTGACCTTTGACCTTTGAGTCCGGGGTTTGATTCTCCATACACCATCGTCGGCTGTTGTGGTCGCTGCCACCATCGCATCAGCCGAAAGACCTCATCAAAGGCAGCGAAACAAATTTCCACTTATTTTATGCCATTAAATTATATAAGATGGTCACGTATGTTGCACACATACATACATGAATGCATACATACATAGGCCTACATACGTGCATTCATATATACATGTATGCATGTATGTATGGTTCTACTTTATGCATACATATACATATATACATACAAGCGCATGCCTGCATGCATATATCGATGCTTTTTACATGCCTACATGCTAATGCATTTGTGTGCCTGCATTGAGCTGAAAAGAGGCCCAATTAAGTATTAAGACCAATGTACAAAGTGGTGCAAAGCCTAATGAAAACTAATGCAGTGAAAAATCGCCATGTGTGTTTTCTTCGCTTGGATTTTGGACTGCATAGTTAAAAACAGCGGGTGAGATTCAGGTCAACACGACGAAAGCAGTAACAATCGCCTTGAATCTTGCTTAGTTCATTAACCATACCTAATTAATGCTTTTTCAAGTCGGTTCTGATGATAACCGTCGATTCATTGTGCAACCTCTGGGTCAAAATTCCTCTCGGCTAATCCGGGTTGCTAAGAGTCTGAGATGACGGTATAGAATTGCGAAGATAACACAATTGCAAATCAACGATTGTCGATAAGAGCTCTATTTCTATCTCTCTCTCTGTCTCTTAATCAGATCCGCGATATGCACGTATGCCGTGACTTGTAATCGAACAATACTGAGCTGCAGCTCAATCGAACTCGAAGTCTGAGGGGACATATGCTGGGGTGGGAGGAAGAAGAGACGAGGCCTTGAATGTCGATCGGGTCGTCATCTTCGGTGGTTTTAAAAAGCCGCAAAGTGCCTCTCCTCTGCCACCGACCAGTGCGCATGTCAGTCGGCCATTAACCGCTTCGATACCTCCGACTTCGATATCGCCGAACCAATTATTCTTTGTCTGATTTGTGTTAACTGAAGAGACGCAAGGTGTAATCTGTCAATTCGCTACCGAGGCCTGCAGTTAGGCGTGACCCATGATCTTCAGTGACTGAACCACGAACAATTGGCCATCGAACACATGGACCAAGTTGCCTTCTTGATCACGCAATCGCAAGATCCGGCAATGTGCTGTCAATTTCAAGAGACGGGTCCATTGCTGCTCGGGCCATGGTTTAGGCTTGACACCGACCATATTCCGAGTTGACGGAGATCAGTGAGCAGAGCGAGCAGAATAAGCAGAGTAAAGTCGTTAAACAAACAGGGTTTGTTTAATGAGCAAAAATTGAGAATTTAACCGAAGTTATGATTTTATAATGAGCGCATGGCATTTAATTTGACCATGACGCTAACTGCGACGAAAATGGAGAATACGAAAAATCACATTTGTCAACAGAAAACATTTTTCAGATTCGTAATAAAAAATGGACCTTCTGCAGCGAAGGGGCACGGAAGCGACCTCTCCCAGCATAAGCAGAGTTGCTAGGGCACTCAGTTTGCTAGCTGTGCTTGTTCTTGTTCCGTGTCAACACGGAGTTGAACCCGAGTCGAGCCCAAACCACGTTTCGATTTGATTCGAACCAAGATGCAATACAGTGAAAGCTCGAGATCGTACCTGAGGCTTTGCAATATGGGCACCACGCATATCCGATCCTAAATAGTTAAAGTGAAACCACACTCATGTGGCTAACATAATCTATTTCTAACACGCTAGATAGTCCTTTGAGATAGGGACCATTCAAACGGGCAGCTGCGGTGGAAGGATCTCACCTGATAAATTCATTGAAAACTGAGCAGGGTCGAGGCCATACGGTCGCTACATAAAACCGTGTACGTGTACATTTAGAGTTTAGGGCTAGCTTAAGGGGTTGCTTTGGTCCTCTTATCGCCCAGTCGTAAATAGGTGGGACTTTGAAGATCATCGAAATGCAACATCAGTGGGTTACGATAAGATACAGTTTGAACCGAGGAACTGACAGTACGGGTCAAAATGAGGCATGAATTAAACTGGGCTCAAGATTTACAATGACTCGAGGATTGCAGTGGAGTCTAGACTGCAGGTCTCTTGGTTTTAATGATTTGTGAAGCGAAACGGAAAAAGGACTCGTGGTTTGAAACAGAGCCTAAATAAAAAAGTGTTGTAGGGATATTTGAGTTGTGCATTTAAATGGAGTCTATACTGAGCTTACTCATGAATAGAATTGCAGCCTATATTGAAAGACTCATAGATTGAAATGGAGCACGGATTTAATTGACTCACGAATTGGATTTGAACCTAGATTGAAATGAAGCCTAAATTAAGCTGGATCAGAATTTCAGTCTGCAGCAGACTTGTGAATTTGAAGTCCAGACTGAAACGTTTGCCTGAAATTAATACATTATTCGTTGGATTTAATTTACTCATTGAATTGAAGCCCAGACTGCAATGATTCATGACTTGAAATGTAGCCTATACTCGAATCTGACCTAGTCTGGAAATTGAGTTGTGGGTTGATTGAAACTGATCATAGATTAAAATTGGGTATGGATGAAAAACAGGCATTGACTGATTGATTGAAACCCGGATGGGTAGCTCGACTGAAAACATACAGACGTGGCAAAAGATAGAACAGGAGGGAATAATAGTAAGGTTGGCCTAGATGTCTCATCATTGTTTAGTCTGTCATAGACGTCGTCTGCCTAGTTCGGCATACGGAGGGACCCGAGTCCATGTCGCATTTGAGCAACAGAATGCACTAAGTGATACCTGGAATTTGATCGTTCTCTTGCGTAGAACGAAAATTTTGTTTTCTCTCCCCCATCGACCCCCTCCTCCTCCGCCCGCCTCTCCTTCCGGCCCTCCCTCCCTCCATCGCAACCGGATCTTAGTGATTAGTCGCCGTGAGTCGACACAATAATGGCAGCGTCGAGAGTATGCTGAAGGTGCAGGCAAACTCAGGACGACAGTTCCAGAGCACTGAACCCTTGGCACTCACTCATATACGCACTTGGCCAAAAGCCGCAGTCGACTCCCTACACCCAGGAGAGATCACAGCTCGTCAACACCCCCCCAACGCACCTCCCCTCCATCCCTCTTTCCCGCGCAGCTCAATCGCCCAGTTATTGTTAAACGATTATCGACGATGATGTATAGAACGGCAATTGCTGTAGAGGGAAAAACTGGTCCATCGGCGGCGATTAGACAGGCATAGCAGAGCCGAGCGATGTATCATGATCCTGTTACTCTAACACCAGTCTCAGCAGCAGCCGTGTACAACGGCCGTGATGTGACCTGTCAAACTCCATAGTGATATGATTATCCGTCGGGTAAATGCCTCAGCTCGTGGAATCAGCACTGAAATTGGCCTGCAGGCCTTCTCTGATAAGCAATGTGGCCAATACATCAAGTGTCTGGTGGTAATGACGCAGTCAGTATGCCCTACAGTCATACACGATTTTCTGATTTTCAAGAAAGGCAAACATTGCTGTCTATCTGTCCGTGCATCCCACTGACTTGACTATTTACTCCACATTAGCAAACACTCGTAATCGTAGACAGCGTTTCTTCAGCGCCCAATAAGTTAAGTTGTAAGACACCAGGAAGCTGCTTATTCGCGAGCGCTTAACGAAAATAAAATCCTTGTGGCAAGTTAGGTCAGGTTCGGTTCCGAGCTAAAATCCAAAGGTCAGATCAGGCAGGTAGACTGCTGCGGTGTATGGTTTTTTTTGGAATTGGAGCGACAATGAAGGTAAGGACAAGGGGAACAGTCGTCGAGATACGACTTCTAACAGCATTTTTGTAATAAATGTTGGTCAGTTAGGGGCACGCGATCGAGCCCCATCTGTAGGCTGATGACACTGCACTGGCGCTACAAAAGCGCTTGAAGGGCGTGCTGGATGCCATCCTTCGACTACAGCCTTGCCAAAATTTCTTCTACGCGAGTCTTCGGTCGTGTCAGAGATAACCACACACGGGGCACTTCACGAAGACCCCAGCTGAACCCAACTGACTGAACTGATCAGATTTGGCCGAATGCCTTCAGTGAATGACAAACGCCGAGCTGCAGCTCAATATAAAATTTGGCGAAAGCAGCTTTTCATAATTATGCAAAGATGCTTATTTGAAGCCTCCGCCTACAGCCCTGCAGGAGATGGCCGAAAGGGAAAGACACACTTGTCGGCGTTGGCTTTCAGTGATTGGCAGTGCTGTCCAGTGGTCACTGAAGGTGCAAGTGACGCATTAGAACGCACTGCTGTGTCTGCCATGAATTTTTAGGTGCTCTGCACTGAACTATGCATTCAGTAGGTTGCCATACGCATCCTACCTAAGTTCACTACCCATGTCGTTACCTTACACCTGCTTCCTAGTACGGTCTTTACGTTCATTTCCAGTCAACCCTCTTCGTCATCCTCAACGCACAAGGGTCTACCTAATCTAATTATGCTATCTGTTCCTAAATAGTGCAACAACTATAACAAATTAAGTACGCTTCCGATCCGTCCCTCTTCAGGAAGAGTAATACATCAAACTGTTTACCTTGACCAGACTATCCATCTATCTAGATTTATTACATTACGATCCAGGTGTCGAATACGGGGCATAAGGCCAACATGAATAAGGCCTCCTTAGGCCGCCACCCGCGGGGTATCCTTGAAGATGAGAACGCTAGAGCGAGGTATTGTTTACAAAGATCACGCGCAACGATTAATTTCGCATAAATTAGCATGTTTATCAGCTACAGTGGGCATCTAGACCCACAGCACAGGATGTCCGACAGTGAGCATTTCGTTTGCACGTGCTTCGGAAGGCTTAAACACGCTTTATCTAAATCTTTGAACCTACCGCTATAAAACCACTGCGGTCATAATATAGATTTGTGGCTAATAGGCCAAGGGTAGCCCTGTCAAATGCCTGAATAAACTCAGACCAGTGTACACAAAGGTTCTGATGGACTCCACAACAAAAGAAAGGCTCAAGAGTTGTAAAGTATTGTTTACAAGAGTTCGAAGACCCGTTGAAAGGTGAAATTTTCGAGACAGAGACATCATAAAATAACCGCACAGCAAACAACAACACCAAGTCCATGTTTATCTTGCCACTGATAAAATTTGTTTAAGGTAGTGAGTGAGTTTGAAATTTGAGAGCACTTTTAAATTTGGAATTGTAACAGAAAGAAGTCTAAAAATGCACAACACTAAAACCTTAAGCCATACTCTTTTCTAAATCTGCTAAAATGACTTTTTTCAAAGAAAAGTTTCCTGTCTCTTCCAAAACACTGCTATTCCCAAAATGGTCAAATATCACTTTCACATCTCTTCTGAATCTCTTCCTAATTCAGAAGAATCCAAAAACACAGCCAAAAATCAGACTGAAGCACATCTGACTCCTATGGTGAAGTACCTCAATATGTATCCCCTAGGAATATATATATATATATATATATATATATATATATATATATATATATATATATATATATATATATATATATATATATATATATATATATATATATATATATATCCAGCAATTTCCGCAGCCCTAGATACGTTTTCATAGGTACTGCTGCACCCAAAACATCAGTACATGTTGTGTGTATATATGTATATAAGAAATGCCCTTTGGATATATATATATATATATATATATATATATATATATATATATATATTAATTTAAAAAAAATCAAACCAGGAATAAATTACACTAGTGTTGTTGAGAAAACAACAACCCCACTGACTTTAACAAGATGCACCAGTATTTGAAACCCAACATTGTAATATAAGCACCTTCACAGCTGGCCAACATTCCGTAATTGGTTCTGCTCCCAGTGCTTCTCCATTTAGTATTTTTATCTCTCCTGGCATGCACACCTCTGCCAACATAAATTCATCTTACAGATGTTTTTAATTTGAGGACATTCCTAAAACAGTAATCACGAAGCCATTGTTTCAAACATGTTATTAACAAACAGCTATAAACATTGAAAGGAACACATTGACACCAATAAAATACTAAAATCAAGTAAACACACAAACCAGTGAAAATATAAAACCATTAATTCACAAATAAGTAGTAAACCCATAAAATTCATACTAACAAAATATTAAGTTTTACTAACAAAATATTAAGTTTTTTAAATACACACAATCCCGTCCAACATTGCAGTTCTTAACTTGTGGTGCTATAACAATTGATGTCCAAATGCGCTGGATATTTTGCAGCACTCTCCAGTGCAGTTGGGATGGCACAAACGTTCAGCAACACTTGATTTGCACAGAATCTGTCTCAGGTGTCTAAAAACGAATCCACACTTGCATCTCCAGTATCAAGGCATTTCAGGTATCCTGTTAAGCAGTACATCATTTACAAGACACCAGCCAAGATCAAGTAATACAATTCAAAAAGAAAAACGTAGGGCAACATTTAAGCAACAGCTATGAACGAATTACGAATTAGTAACTTCTATAGCACCAATATCTAGTGCACAAGGCGCGAACCTATGGCACACCAAAACCAAGCCGTAATCAGGTCGTTTTTCTTAGTACATCTGCTACTTTAAATTAGCAGATGCACCAAGAAATACATGCTTTCAGTTGTGTACATACAGTTCAGTACATTGCTTTTAGTTGTGTAAGCTTATTTTCCCCACTGACTAGAATTTGCATCTTGAATTTTCTATTTATGGTTTTTAAGCAACCATGCTGGATGATCAATACGGCTTTATCTCAGGTTTAAGAAACTAAGAACTAAGAAATTCATCTCAACTTGACTTCAAATAATTAAGTATACTTGAACCAATCGAATTTATTGAGGTGATCAAGGAAAGTGAACTTCCTCCACGGCAGTTGCATACAAAGAAGTAAAGCCATAGAGACACCATTCCACAGAGTATCCCATTACAGTTGATACGCCTAAGTTCTGACTTTACGGAAGAACTTTGGGTTTGTTGAAGCAAAGAAGGGCCAAGTTCAGTGATTAACGCTTCATTCAGGTTGGGACAAAAAAACACAAGTGGGTTATTTTCTTCCATAAGAACCTGAATAGCCTTCATATGCGCCGTACATATTTAGGCTCACATATCACCCAAAAGGGGTCAACACAGAGCCATGTGAGGAAACACCACCAAACAACACCATAAACAAATTATCCAGGTTACAAACGGGTTAAACATTACTACATCCTAAAACCTTGCTGCGCTGTTTGCTTGAAAACTCTCCCTCCACAAGTGCCAAAACAAACTCTCCAACCTACTCCAGCTGATTTCACCTGATAATTATTATTACTAATGAGAAGACTGATCAACATCTGCAGCTACTGCAGCAGCCCTAGATACTGTTCCCGTAGGTACTGCTGCACCCAAGACTTAGTACACTCTGTGTGTCACATAATTACAGAGCTTCAGTACAGTCTCCATCCTACTGGATTCAAGCCAGGCTGCTGCACATGCAGGCAGGGCTTAGATTCTGTGGGAGGAGTTACACTGCACAAAGCAGAATCATAGAAGTTTAGGGTTATTGGAATCTCTCTCAGACTTCAGTTCCTCAACAAGATTCAGCAAATTGTACTCAGACAAATGACAGACTTGGAAGACGGGAAAAATAAGTGCAAAAGCAGACGAATTATTCTGAATGCTCTTCAGAAAAATTCTAATCTAATGGAGAGATAGAGATTATAGAATTACGTACCTAAAGCGATAGCCCAATTTGGCTTCTGTATTTTCAAAGCCTTCTTAGCCCGTAATCTTATACCCAAATGATGAGGA
Organism: Norana najaformis; assembly: GCA_964023275.1. NCBI lineage: Eukaryota > Metazoa > Annelida > Clitellata > Crassiclitellata > Hormogastridae > Norana > Norana najaformis. The sequence goes on along the minus strand of OZ029916.1, from coordinate 9,206,903 downwards.
CTGGGATCTCTGTAAGACATCCTTGTGAGCTGGCTATTTTCCATTTTCCCACACCAAAAATGGAATGCTCCCTCCCAAACTAAACTGGTCTTCAACAGGTTTCACTTCATTCATATGCTAAGTTATTGTCTCTAATTTAAACAGTGCTCTTGTTTAGTGACATGATACATTGGTTGAATTGGTGATACACTGAGTGTTAGACACTTGCTCAATAACCTCCCATTCAATAAACATCTTGAACTGAACCTGTGTCCACAAGCCCCAGTTAACTAGGGTTACCAAGTAGGAGGAACTCAGAATAAATCCTTTATGCACATTAACTACCCACTCTGGATTGACCTTTGAGGTTAGATACTGGCACTGTAAAAAATAATATAACAGCAATAACAATAACAATAGCTTCTTTATTTCTGAATAGTCATATATCCCACATAGAAAAAAAATAAATAAATAAAAAAAGAATGTACCACTGGAAGATGCTAAAATCTGAACATCGAGCATTTGCATCAGAACCCTCTACAGTGAGTCCACAGTGATCCAAGTTCTGGTAAACACTCATTTTAAATCTGTCTGTCTGAACAATGGTCTCCAGCGGATGAAGGGTTCAAACAATGGATCTTTGCCTTAAGTACCTGGTACAGAGCCATCAGCAACAATCAAACATGACATCTCCCCTTTACGGTTACATGCCACATCTGGATTTGAATCCAGGACCCATTAGGCGGAAGGCTGATGCAGACAAATTTGACAATTACATTACACAAGGCTACGTAAGAGATACCTTCATTCATTTTGCCCCAACCAGCCAAGGATTTACTGTTTAAAGTTCATCATTACAATATCTGGAACCACCGCCAACTAAAAACCATTCTAACAAGTAGTGTGGAGCATTCAAACAATGTCTCGCAAGATTGCTCAGAAATCGTGCCCTGTCATCGAACACTTTGGTCTCAGACAAAAGCCACTGTGACGTAACTTTAAAACCAGACAATTTATGAACACTACTAACCACACTAGTGCAAGGCTAAGTAAAGTAACACCACTTAGCCAAAGTAGTGTATCTGTGCATCTGGACATTTACATAGCACCTGTTCAAGTGTCTGATTTTAGCTAACAATACTTTTACAAGTGTAACTGTTGACGTTAAAGCAACATAAGCTTAACATTAAAACTTTGCTCATCACTAATGCTTAAAATTAAAACTTAAATGTAAGCTTAACAATAACACTGTTGACATCATGGTAATGTATGCTTAATATTAAAACTTTGCACCAATCATCACCAGATGACTGGTGTAAGCAACTGATGATGATGATAATGATGATGAATGCTTATAGTTGTTCCAAGGCTGTACAACTGTATCAGTCCAGTTACCCGAAGTATTACATGGTTGGTGCAAGTTTGCCAATGCCAACTATGAGCTAGCTGTCTGTTCTTCAAACAGAGATCAAACATTCAAGAACTGAGTCTTCAAGGACTGAGGTTGACGCCTGCACCTCTTACTTATGTAACTCTCAACTGCAGTCCAAATGTTCCAACCTTAATGACGCATAAAGCAACAGTGAGCCAAAAACAACAAGAGAGTGATACAGAGACAGATAAGCAACAGGCAAAGAGAAAGACAGACAGCAATAGTTTTGGTACTAGTGGCAAAAACCAATCACAATCCAGGGCCATATAAAACAACCCTTACAAACCATTTTGGTGCTGCTAGAGTCTAAAAATAGTTCAAGGCTGTATAAAGGGTTGCCAACTGTTCTTAAACAAGCAAACTGATCAAGGCTAACCCGAAATTACACGGCCACGCAGTCATCACATGCACACTAGTAGATGCAAATACACTTTGGATCACATTTGTCAACATTTCAAGGCAGCACCTGCCCCAAAACAAAATTATCGAACATCTAGCAAACAATGCCTGTTGGCCGCCATGTTTGGGCCCAGTTGTTTTGTTGTGGCTCTCCAGAGTACGCCAAGGGCAACCTTTCACTGCTACCACTGGGCTCTCAGTTCCCTCTCAAAGGAAGCTCATCTGGCACTTGCCATGTCTGCACTCGAGTTGAAAAATGTAAACTTACAGAACAAAGACAAAGGAAGTCATTGCTCAAAGAATATACTGCTACACGTACAGTTACTTTACATGACGTGTTCCAGTTGAAGAACATGCAGCTAACGTAATGTAGCAAGCATCAAGTCTTAACACACCTTGACATCTATTAACTAAACTTTGTGCACATAATTTAATAACTTCTATAAGGTAAAAGCATGATTCTCAATTAGACACGAACCAATCACACGTACACACAAACCAAGTTTAAAGTCTGGACAAAATTCATAATGGTCAGCATATGTTGAATCACGAGACCTGGGTGTATTTTGTTTGGCCTTTCTAATCCCAAAGCTGATAAAACAACCAATTTGTACTTATGGATTCTGGTGTTTATTTGCATGGTAAAAGCTTAAATATTTTCAAATTTTGGGAAAACATCTTATAAGCAAAGGAGTGGCACAAGTTTCACCCGGCAGAGATTTAACGGAGGAAGCAAAATTAGGTTTAAAAATCATAATGTTAGCCACATTATACACAAAATGTGAATCCAAATGTGTACTTCATTTCCCAGAATTCACCAATCAGGGCTTGGCAGGCAACAAGTCCACCGAGGGCAAGTCGAGGGGGACCACTCCCACCATGGTCCCCCTCTTGAACTCAGAAGAGGCCATCACAGAAGTGCCCTCTGGATCTGCTCCTGAGATCCACCGTGTGTCACTGACCAAAGTGGGACGTGACCCATACGAACTGAACCTCCTCCTTGAATGTTTCTCAACAAGCCCGGATAAAACACATACACACACAGCCATCAATCAACTGTGACAAACCAAAGATGGCTTCTCAAGTGGCCCCAAATTTGGGTACCGGGCCGATAACTCGGCCGCAGAGGCACAAGACCCACTTTGCGACATCTCGGGTACCTGAAGAATCTGCGTATCATGAGCTCGGCTTAATTTATTACCCACTTTTGGGCCAGAGAACAATTATTTTTAATACCTGTCCCATACAAAGAACAACCGCGTCTCTCATTAGCTCAGCAACAATTACATATCAGCTCGAAAGTAGGCCTCCTGATAAGCCCAACAGTTGAGAAACCCTTCAGATGACTTCTCGGGCCCTGGGCTTTAAACTAATGACTCTGCTATTCTCTCTCTCTCTCTCTCTTTCTCTCTCTCTCTCTCATCAAACAGAATATTAACTCAAGATGGACTACCTGAAACCGTGTGCTATGGAGCTGAATAATGGTAGAACCACCTGGGAAATCATCCCAAGACCACATGTTGAGACCAAACAGCTAAAAAAACTCAGAATTCACACCTTGTTTGGCATTACTGTGCTGTGATCCTGTGTCTGTCTCAAAGACCCCATCCTTGATCCATGACAATCACACAATTGTGGCATTTCTCAAATGGCAATCATTGCAGTTGCTATAAACAACAGTTGCCGGAACTAGCTCTCAAAGTTGTGTACACAAGATGCAACAGTTGCAGAAATTACATCATCAAAAGCAACATTTTCATTAGCAGAAGCAATTACAAAAAACAGCAAAAAATCATGTGGATTTATAAAATAAAACAGTTGCAGCAAATTTTACGAAAAGTGCTTCTCAGAACAAACAGTTGCAGTAGTTGCAATTCTCGAAGGCAGCAGTTGCAGAAATGACAATTATCAAAAGTACGCAAAAATGTGTTTTAACAGCATTTAGCAAAGAAAACAGTTCTGCAATATTCAAACGTTTACCAAAAGCTTTTAGCAGAAGTTATACAGCTGCAAATACCACATCCAACAGTTTTATCAATCATGTCCTCTAAAAACATCAGTTTGGCTAACAGAAAACATTTCCTCAAGCTCTCACTTGCAACAACTCATAACTAAAGCATTCACCTAATACAAAAGTTGTCACAGCCATTCGATTATAATTTGTAGCAAAGTCCTGTGTTTAAAGCATTTTGTAAAGCATTTTCACTGTAATCTATGCAAAAGCTGACTGGACATAACTGGTGCTAAATGACGGCAACATGGTTTGCACAAAATAAGATGTCAATGCATGTCAGCATTTGGCTGACTGTTGATTCTTTCCACTTTACCAATGCCTTTCTATTTTTTGGAAAAATTAGCTTGTGATTTCTTTTATTCACCTTAACAGGTTGTTTGATGAATGGCTTGCATTTCCTAATACTGTAGCTGACAGTCTTTCACTAGTGGGTGTAATCTAGTGCCTTAAATTCCTACGTGACGGCATAAAGGCTCATTTTAGTTCTTACACTGCTACATATACGACCTGAATCCCAATGCATTTTGCAAACCTGATAATTAACTGCTGAGCTAAGCAACTTGCAAATAACGGTTGTGCTGTACAGAGATTTACTTTAGACCCAGGTACACAACTAAACAGTAAAAACTGGTATCAATTCATTGAATATAATCAGAAAAAAATGATATAACACAGCACTACAGCATTAGTGGCCAATAAACCAGTTTTAACACATACAAACTTCCATTACAATCGACTTGCTCTTCATGGAACAATCTGAACACACACAGATTATGATATATGCTATGATTTACTGAAATGCTTTCAGTTTGGTTAACCAAATAAATGAATTGATCAACCTGCCAAGTATTGATCAGCTGCAATCAGTCAATCTCTGAACAATATCGGTCTGATAAAACAGAGCCAATGGATGACAACTACGGATATACAAAGAGCACAGATAAACAACAATCGAAGATAAACCTTTAAGTGCCAACTGCGAAGTAACTGAACACGTGCAAATCACACCAAAAGGTGAACTGAAATTCTGACACAGCCACTAGTTGGTCAGTTGCACGATCTTGCAATATCTTGATGCCTCAAAAAGTCAAAATCAAATCAAAGACAATCAAAAGAACATTGCTACTATAATCACAGAACTTCTATAGTACCAATGTAGCCATATTAAATCAACTGATGGATGCACTTGCCGCTATCAGAAGTCAGTTGAGGGAAAAAGCACTAGGGACATCTGGAAAGACACAGAAACAACCTACTGATGGGGAGAATGTGTTAACAGTAAATAATGCACACAAACAACATGTAATTTCATCCAAAGTAGAGCCTCTGACAACTGTTTAAACCATGCTGTTCGACATGTTAACATGGGATAACGATCATTTTATTAAACAACATAGAGTACAAAAATAGCATCAGTCATTCATAAAAGAGATATATAAATGCCTACCAACATGCATACATAATACATGCTACAGTCAGCAGTGTCAATCAAACTGAAAAACCAGCGTAAACAGGTGTCAATGTGTGCTACCCGACGATGGGCTGAATTCCAGAGTTCGGGTGGGGATGGAAAGAAGAAGGTGCTTTAGGCCGATTAACTTCAAGATAGCACAAATGAAATCGAACAGAATGCCCCACCACAGAATTTGATCAACATTTAGAAGTAGGTGGGCTAGTTTCAGCTGTCAACCAGGCCAGGCTTATAAAATGACTGAAAATCGTTTGGATTCTCTTTCTTAATCCCCCACAAAATCTAACACTGCTCCGTTCAAAAGATACCTTCACAGCTTCTTTAAATATAATTGAATTTTTGTACTAGTAATAAGGAGTGAAGAAAGTTTCACACTGTACAAATATTTTATATCCTATGCATAAAGATTTAATCTACCTTAAAAACATTTGAACACAGAATTAGTGTTTAATCTTTAATTCTCATAGCTCTTAGTCATAAGACAATTTTCTGCTGTCAATTTTGTCTAGAAATTTTAAAGTGAATTTACAAGATCATACAGTTGTTATTTTAGGTCTATCAACAGGTATTTCTTAGGGTGTTCACAGCAATACAGTAAATAATGATATTTAAGCTAAAAGATAATGCACCCTTTCATATTGTTAGATCTACCAACTGCATTATTCTGGTGCAATTTCAGCTTCATATTCCAACTGAAAGAGAGAAAGCACTAAACGTTTCACTATACGTATTTCTAATGGTCAGCTTTAAATGTAAATCATAACCTAATCAGAAGATTATTAAATTGCACATGAAACATAGAACTCAAGTGAGGTCTTTTCTTGTTAAAGCATTAATCATGTGCATGACTGGCAAGAGTATTCTGTTAAATGTCACCCAGTATCCTGTTATGACACAAACATTGACAGTGACAGATGCAGTCAGTTTTTGACACAGCATCAGTGACAGATTTCTTTGTCATGTCAGTAGGAATTGACTTCCAGTTGGCCTCAACTACTTGTATATAAATTTCTCATCACTAGTGACCAAATGTCCTCAAACAGTTTCACCCATTGCTCAGCAGTTTCATTTACAATGTGTAACTTCTCTTCCTCATTGTAACTGTCATTCTCAGTCCATGTATCTGGTGGCAGGGACAGAAATGCTTCTCCAATCTTCAAGCCGTGAAATTTGCAGTTCACTTTTTTAAGAAGTTCCCCATGCTTGCACCCTCCTTGAGGATGGTCAGCTCAGCTCTCACATTCATCAGCTGGCTCAGTGACCATAAGCACCACAATCTTCTTCTCTGCTGCAGAGGCTTGGTCAGGAAATGGGGCTGGGCCCATAAGCCTATCACACAGGTACCACAAGTGATGTCCCATGACTTCCCTTACAGCACTGCTGATCTCAGGATCGATGGCTTAGCATTTTTCAACACTCGATGTACTGTAGAGCACCAACTTTGACAAACTGTTCAAGCCGAGCTTCCTCCTCCTTTGTGAGGCTGAACACCTTTCGCCACTGATAATGAGAAATATTTTAATGGCATTAAGTGGCTCAGCCATCCATCGAGTGTGGTGAACTGGTACAGGAGCTCCTCATGGAATCTCTGTAGGTGGACCTCCCATAACAGCCCTAGTCAGTCTGACGAGTTCTTTGTAGTCATCTCTGATCTGCAATTCCCTGTCATCCATGAAACAGCCTATGGTCGACTAGAGAAAGACTTCAGTCCTGGCTTTCAGTTCCAGTTTTGAAAGTTTTCATATCAGCAGAATATGAACATGTATGCAAAAAAGAGGAAATGAGAAGCAAGACTTATCTGCTTTATTGTTTCCAATAAATAAATAAATAATCATAATTAAGAAAATCTACCAAATTCACCCAATCACCTGCAAGCCAGAGTCGATTAGCATTATGATAACAAATGCTATGGGAAAAATGTAAAGGATGTTGAGACCATCTTCCAGTTGGAGCAGGAAGCTAAAATTTCACCACAGTAATACACTTGATGATACCAAAAAAAACTGCGGTGTTGCCTGCTCTCTAGAATGAGTCTCATTTTTTCAACATCCTGATGCTTCTGTCTCTGTATTACATCAACAACACAGACCCTCAATTAAAATAAGCAAATGGCACATGCTCCAGCTTTAGACCAACATAGCTGACAAAAAAGGTGAAGTGGGTGCTTCACAGTTTACGTCCCTGTGTCTAATGATTCTTGCAACAGCTGCTGGCGTATCAACACGAAATTCATCCGGCAAATTATGTCATCATTGTAGTGTTTACCGAGAATTTATACTGTCATAAAATTACCACTGCTAGGATTGTTACCATTAGGGTCAATGCTATGGTATAAACCCTGAAATACCTTTTAAAACAATCACCTAAACTAAACCTACTGCTTTTCTTAAACAAGCTGGCCCAAGCCTTTAATATACATTGATGAGTCAAGCAGCCAGAATTTTCATAAATATATCTGGTAACCTAGAAGCAACTTAACAGAGAAACATTAATTACAAGATAATTTTATAGAATCTATACATATCATTGACTGTCTGGTTATATTTGATGTCCTTAGCTAGCAGACAATTATAGTCTATGAATAATTTAGTCACACTAGTAGGTATGTATGTAACTGAATGTTTCTACAGTGCCCTTCAAGAACTCTCAAAGGTGCTACTTGTTCATATAAATGACCTATCTGCTACTAGTAAGCATTACTCTTAAGAGAGCATCACTTAACAGCAGAGTAATTGACTGAATTTTTGTGTTGCAAGTCCTTGGATGTTACAATCACTCTACAGGAATGAACAGTCATTCAACAAAGACTCTGTTTGGTCACATGGAAAGAATGCCTGCTGACTGAATACCAAACAAACTAATCTAATCTAACATAGACATCTCCAGCACTTTTAAACTCCAACTGCTGCTTTTATATCTCAATTTGCTGATTTTAAATCTCCAAAATTGCCCTGTCTGGTTTTCTTGGCGGCTTCTCTTTGTACTCTCTGGTCTCCAAGTTGCTGACTCTCCATTTGCAGCTGAACACTGTTCGCCAGATAATGTTGACCATCTGTGGTAGCTGTCAATGATCGGGCTTCAAACCGTAGACTTGCCCAATTCGTAATGCAGCATTAACTCCAGTAAAGATACTGATATTTGATATTCAAAATTATATGAACGATAAACAAATAGTTCAATCATAACAGTGGGGCCTACTTGAAAAGTCACAGTTTCTAAACACATGAATTTATTGACATTTGTAACTTTCAACTTAGCACACAACAGAAGCACACAACAGACCACTGCTACAAAATCTTTGTGCTCTCTTCTAACAATCTACACCATAATCGCTTTGTATGGGCCGTTTCCCACTAAGTCAGCAGACAAGCCTAGACGTGCATCCCACTACTGCACAATCATAGAATTTTTGAAAGACATGCTGACTCATCACAAAGTAGGAGTGTTGTTTCCTATGCAAGTGTACACATGATAAAATGCGTGTTGGTAAGATGTCAGCCCAATTGCCCGCAGTGCGCCACTAGCCAATCAAACCAACCCATCATATGTTCTACGCATACCAACCAGCACTTGATCTAAGCGCACACAAACAAATCAATAACGCGATGACTCATGCAAATTTCCTATACAAACGTTTGCTTAATCTTGCTAAGCAGCACAAGTTTACATTTTAAAAAATTACAATGGACAACATCAATGAAGATTCAAGTTATTGCGATATGCTCGAGAACAACATTACAACCGACACAAAACTGATGATAATGGAAATCGTTGATTTAAAATCTATCAGTACCAAATGATACACCACAGAAGCTTCTGATGATACTTCTATCACTTCCACCTGGTGCTATCTCATATCTACTCTAACAACTTCTAAGAGTCAAAATGAGTCTCCTACAAAAGACACCAACTAATGACTCGCCAAAAATTAAAACCTTGTCCAAAACTGGCATATGCAGACTTTTATATTTTATAAACAAATCAAGTGATGCTGAACGATGAGCCAGAAAATGCTCAGGGTTAAGGACCTCAACACAATGTCCATGGCAACTTTATCAAGATGAAGCCTGCTTTGTTCTCTGGCCTTGGTTGCACAAGATAAACACCCTCTGGTGCTGACACGTGCTACTCACAAGATGGAGGCATTTCTGTGACATCAGACCAAAGACCAAAGTAAAAAACCAGCTGAGGATCTCTAGCATAAGTGTCCAAAACCAAAAGGCAGCCCTCCTTCCACTGCCTCATCTTGTAGATCGTCAAAAACAACAGTGTGTGATAAAAACTTTGTAATTTAAAAATTAACATTCTCAAGGCAGTTTGCTCCACATTTTGAACTACTATGTGACATACATGAGTTTGGGTGTTTCTGCTTATGTAGATACATTTTTTCAAGTGTGGACTCCTAGAAGCAGTGAAGAATAGTCAAATATTTTGTGAAAATTTGTTACATTAACACAAGGTTACAAACGGCGTGTATCACAGGCATTATCACAGCCTGCTGATAAAGCACATCCCCTGTGGTCCACAGCCAGACACATTGTATGGCTAACATATATGCTTATACAGTCTGACTACATGCCATAGCTGGAGTATGTATATCATAAAACAGTCTCTCAGCACATTGGCTACATAAGTGGCTGCTGTTACTTGACATTACAGTACATATTAGCAACCTTGCTAGAGTTGGGACTTTCACCTGACTTGGATTTAAGTCCCATTTTTAAGGACTCTGGACCTCCTCAATGAAGACCAAGACTCAGGGTTAAGGACTCAGATTTCAACTCAGAAAGTTGATATTCACCAACATGAAAAGGTCATTCACCCTTCTGACCAGCAGACAACAGATGCATGGAATGTAACACAGACACAAACTATAGCCAGGAACTAAATGCCTTGTGTGCCACATATGTATGCGCATGTATGTATGTATGTATGTATGTATGTATGTATGCATGCATGTGGGTATGCAACTAGTGGATTTTGTATGAAATCATGGAGTGAGAGACAATTTTCAATATATGAATGAACAGATGGATGGATGAAGGGATAAATGAATTAATGGATGAATCAATGGATGAAATGATGATTGAATGGATGGATGGATGGCAAGTCTGTAGTGTGCATGGGTACGTAAGAGCAGCAAAGCCTAAAAAGGAGATCATATGACACCCAAACAAACAAGCTCAAAATAGTCCTCCAATATTTTTTCAACTAATTTTAGATCGTATATCAGCAGACACCACTTGCAAAAATGATAATACACTGAAATGCACTTTATTACCTGGAATATGAATCCAGTGCCTTTATCAAAGTTCAATTTCCACTAGAATACATATCCTTTAAGATTCTGTCACAAATGCTCTATATAACAACAGCTCAAAATAAGATCCTTTTAAAAGAACAACACTCATTGTAAACATCAGTACTATCTCAGGTGCTTCCAAAATCCTTCAAGCCTTAGGATTCGTTCATATCTTACACCACAGTCATTAAAACAGCCAGGCATCTTTTGAGAACTTTTATCCTGCATAGTACAGATGACGAAATGGTATGGTACTATATGTTCATGAACACAGAATCCTTCCACAGAATCCTTTAAGTTTTACATCACACGATTAATTTTGTCATCACTGTGAGCAGTTTTTGTGCCAAAATCACACTTAATTCTGAGCACTGTATGGAACTGTTCCAACAATAAATAACTTGAGTTTTGAGACAGAATGCCCATTATCCATCCAGCACTGTTCAAAAAGTAGATCACAACTGATCTTTCTAACAGAAAATAAAAAAACTTGTATAATCAATGTACAATTTGAAACTGGCACACTGAATATTCAGATTCAATCCAACTGAAAGACTTCTGTATCACCTTCATCATACCACACATCCACTAAAACCAAACTTAAACAGTAGCATTACAAGTATCATTATGCTACATCGCTAGAGAATCGAGATGAAGTGCTCGTCATCCACTAAGCATATATTCAAAACTTCATACAGTTTACAAGAAAAACAGTAGTCATTAAAATTTGTTTGTCTTTTCATGTGGTTCACAACTTAAACTTTGGCAAAACGAAGAGAAATGTTTAAATTTCCATCCAATTCTGCAACACACTAGCACAATGGTATCCTGCCAAGATTTTAAAACAATACCAAGTTTAATTGTTCTTCCAGTCTTGAATTAATCCACAAATGACTTTGCTCTTGCAACCACAGGTAACAATACTTCAATGATGTAGTTTCCACTCCAAGCTCTTGCCGCACAGAAATACTTCAGCAAAACAGAATCTGTGCTTTTTGTTTCAAGGAGGCATTACTTAAGCCATAACGCGTAAGATATTACGTAACGACAGTAGCAAATGACCATTTCAGATCACTTCTTTAAGGGATATTTGCTGCAACAGATGTAACTGCTGTTACATAAATTACCACTCACAGCAGGAATCTGGTTAACCCATGCTTAAAGCTCACAAATTCAAGTAATCCAATCTTGTGCTAAATATATTTCCAGGTTTTTGTAATGACAACTGCAGCAATATCCAGCTTTGGAGTTGACACAGTAAGACACTGGAACAGAAGTTGTCAGAAATGAAGCCTTTAGAAATGGGTCACATCTTCTTGGTAACTGCATGCTTTAATGTTATGAATTAACGTAATCAGTTGAAAGTTCGACTAAAATCCTGAAAGTCCTGTAACAATTCTGTTTTCAATGTGAACTCCTTTTTTCCAAATCTTCATTTACTGAAACAGAAATGGTCAAAATATTTGAAAGTGTTTAAAATGCACTGTAAACAAGTAACAATGTTAGACGCTTCTGTTGTTTCTGTTTCAAGATTTCATACATCTGAATCAAAATACAAATACAAGCGCTATAAACTGCATCTACTTCTTGATACTTCATAATGTTAAGCCCACAACACTCAAGCACGATGCCCAGTGTTCTCATGGGGTTGACATTTGTAATTGTAATTAGAAATGTACATACTGCTGTCTTTGAGGCTGAAATAGTATTCAGACTTGTTTGTACTAGACTGCCATTAGAAAATGTATGTGGTTAATTAAGAACTAATAATCATCAATTTTCTGGAGGGAACTAGCTAATTCGTTTGCAGCTGAAAAAGGATCCAAATGGTACGGACTTGTGTCTATGTTAGATGTCAGTGCATCTTGAAAGTTTGGCAAGGTGTGCATGTATGTATGAATGAACATGTGTTATGTATGTTTTATTTATTTATCTATATATATATATATATGCATGCATGTATATAAGTAGGTATGTATGTATGTACGCATGCATGAATGTATACGAACATTTATACAGTCCTCTAAAATTTCAAGTATCTCTAGAAAGGTCTAAATATATGCAGGTGTGCCTTAAGATAGTAAGAGAGTAACTTAAAATAGATCTTATGAAACAGCACATACAGAGGCCATTTGTCTGGCACAGTACTGTGAGTGCTCAGTGTGTTCACACTGATTCATTCACTCAGAGCACTTACACAGCACCCCTTAAAGCAATATCCACTGAAGCACTCCCAGTCCAGCTCCGGTAGAAGAGAACAGTATTCAACTGTTGGTGGAAAGTGTATTTAGCATCCCTCGTAAGAAGAACGAAAGTGAGGGACCAGCTAAGCACAGTGATCGACATCCCTGATGGCTTGCAACTGGTACGAACAACTTTCTTATGACACTGTGAAGCCAACCAAGGCCTGTCCCAAAAGCAGAATCTCAAACTTTTCTCACTACTTACAGAGCTTTAGCTTACAAATAACCAGATACATGAGTTTCAGTAGACTGGTCACTAAGTGCATTTCAATTGTATTTTATCAAGAATCATTTCCTTTCATCATTAGACAGACATGATCACAGCTAGAGCAAAGAATGCCATTTCTGTTAGACATTGTAATGCACTGTTGGTTACTGGAGGTGTACGTGGCACAAAAGAGATAAATGATGCATTTATATTTTATATTTCTAGGCAATTTTCATTGCTTATGTTCCAGCAAAACACAGACATTGAAGGAATCATGTGAGCTGTCTTCACTGCAGAACAACAGAGAGGCACAGATGTGGTATAAAAAATAACTGTGCAATAAACAGGAAAAAAATTGAAAAACACCTAATCATACCTATTTTAGTATAAATTTCCAACAAAAGTGTTCAGTAAACACAACGAAGAGTTGAAAACACGTATCAGGTGATCATAGCTATTTTGGTACCAATTTCATACAAGTAGTCTAGAGTAACATTTGCATAGTTTAACCCATATGTCCTTTGCATTCATCTAGTATTCAACTACCCAACATTTTGCCAAGTGATCTAGCTAGTCAGCTGAAAGTTTATCCTCTTCTAAAATCCATTCTTGTCTTCAGAACAGTATTGCTATCTATCCTCAGTACATTCGCCAGGGTTTTACGCAGTATGCTCTCATGGGTTAGTAGCTAGTTCTTTGGTTGCCATATGAATGCAAGCAACAAGGTACAACTGGGTTCTGAGTTCAGTCTTCAACCACCAATAACAAGTCCACACTACTAGACACAATTGTCTAAATCAATCAGTATTTGTGAATGGGTCTGGAACGAAATCCCAGTGGCACAAAAAGAGCAGTCAGTTGTTTTGTATGTCAGTCAAGTGTTACTACGGTGACCAAATTCCATAAGTCAGTCCCTAAGAAAACCCCAAGAGAAAACATAAGACATCAAAGAAAACAAGTAGCCAGAGAGCATCCCAATCAGGAAGGATTTTTCTAGAATGGCCAACCGGCTTCATCAACTGATGAGAACCAAAGGATGGACTTCAGTAAACATTCGAAGAAGCGAACACCCACCAGTTCCAACTAAAACACCGGCTCACACAGCGACTCACACAGCGACTCACACAGCAGTGTCAGAAATAACAACAAAATATAATCGACCAGTAATAAAAGGCCCTTGGTGCAGTTTAAAGTTGGGTCCACACTGACAGAATAACACTCTCTTCTAACTAGAAAAGTAGCAAATGCTACAGGGTCATGGGGTCAAAATGGGAAAGTTCTACATATATCCCCTTCAAAATGGTTAGAATTAGAGCAAATGTATCCTCATGAATCTGCCTAACAAGGTACGAAAGCCAATATATACACTTCTAAATATATAATGCATTAATATAATGTGTATATATACATGTATATGCACATGTTCTATTTCTCCAGCAGCTCACTGGAGAAACAGAGCATGTGCATATACTTGGAATGGAATATACAAGGGAACCACTGGATCCTTTATAGTAAGAACAACTAATGAATACAAGCACACTGACTCGTGCCTTTACGCACCATAACGACAATACACATGTCTCTAGATTAGACAGATAAGACACAGCAGCATTACTTAAACAAACTTCCAGAACAATCTTTTCATACGGAAATTCGTTCAGTTCCACCATATGCAGATTGCACTTCATCTTCACAGATCCATTCATTCATCTAATCTTACCATCTAATCTAATCTCGAGACTTCCACAGTGCTGTTAGCAGAGACCACTGATTAATGCCAAAAGCATCAATCAAGAGCTGGGACTTCAGTTTAGGCCTGAATCACATCAAAGAACTGACAGAATGAACAGAGCTCGGCACCAAATTCCAAAGCCATGAACTAGCAACCAAGAACTCTCAAGAACCCAACAACATCCTGCTATGAGGCCAAACAAGAGCCATGGTGTCCACTGACCGAGTCTATTGTTTGTTGATATGACGGCTGAGCATGGACAGATGTAGGCTGGTTGATTCAAATTTGTGAACTACATGACATATTTTAGACGTGATTCTTTGCTCAATGGGCAACCGGTGTAACGAATGCAGTATTGGTTTAATAAGCCGAAACTTAGGTGAGTTTGTCATGGCTCTGGCCAGAGTGAACCATTTGTAGCTTGTGCAGATCTCTCCTGGTGATGCCAATAAGAAGTGATTCTACGAATCTCCTGTATGCGAAACTGAGTTGATTTGCATAAGGTGCCAACATGAATAGAAAATGACATAGTGGAGTCAAACATATTGCACAGACTGAATGTGAACTCAGCATTGCTGACAAGCAAGCTACCCAACTGAATAGACACAAGGCAATCAAATTTACAGAGTTGTTGGTTTGTGTCTAGAAGAAGGAATTCAGCATTGGAAGGATTCAGAAGTTTATTACTAGCCAACCAAGACAGAATATCACCAAAAACTGAAGCAATTAGTTGGCTGGTAATTTTCAAACTCTATTTAGAAGGCATCAGCTGACAGGATTCATTCCAACTATCTTGCTGCCTTAGGTGAGCAGACAGACATTAAGAAATAACAATTCAAGGAAATAAAAGACTTTCTAGAATCCAGCCTGTGGAGTTTAGAGTAAAGTCCAGGTCACAGTATTTTGCAGAGTGTGACACCTTGATGATTGTGATGAGCAGTGCAAGGTCCCACACAGCGACAATCTCAGGCAGGCCAGACCTGCATACTATTTTGCAATTTGAGCGTCACCCAACGAATCACCAGCACTGCACCCAGTTTACATGACCCACCAGCATTCTCAGATGCTCACCTCTCGAAGAACTAACCGGGATCAACACTGCTTAACTGCGGTCATTGCAGGACTGCTTTCAGCATGACTACAAGTGGATTTACTTAACACTTCTGCTCACTGACCACGTGAATGGCCTGGATCAACTCAGCTAAGAGTGGCCTCTGCACTGGTCACCCAGAAAAGACATGGTCTGCTTCAAATGAGGTCTCCTTCCTCTCAACTTGAACTGTTTGTACTGGGCCTCAAGTGCACCTTTGCTGGGCAATGCCTGTACCCACTATTATCCCACAGTATACATGTACTCGTGAGTACCTGAGTCACAAAGCAGAGGGTCTGTACCTCAAGAGATGTCAAAGAGACAGGCATTCTACACCTAAATTCTCGGTCACAAATCAAGAATGCTTTCAAGTGATCTATCTACCTTTCTACCTCTCAGGATGGAAGGTCACTCAGAGCAGGACAAGGGGTAACAAAAGGCAAACTGACACATGAAGTTTCCAAATCAATAAATTTAACTTCATCATAAATGAATCCTCTGGTTTTCAACAGTGTATCTAAGTTGCTGACAATTCAGGAGTGCACTAAGAAATCAAAAGAAAGGTGCTATATAAATAGTTACACTAAAAAGGCAATTGTTATTACATGACATTTATTAAAAAGAATTCAGGAAGATGATGATGATGATGATTATGATGACAACGATGATGGAACAAGTCAAGTTATTCCTCTAAATCAACTGTTCTCCAAGAACAGGATGAACCCTGAGATTCCTAGGGATGAGACACAAAATAACTTGTTTCATCTATCCATCCATCCACTCACCCACTCCTTTTTATCTCCCCCTTCCTCCCTCCTTGCTACCTCCCTCCTTTGATCCATCCATTCATAATCACTGACCCATCCCCTCTCTATCTCCCTCTTCCAACCATTCAGTTATACAATCACCAAACTGACCCATCGACTCTATCTCCCTCTTCCAACCATTCAGTTATACAATCACCAACCCATCTGTCCATCCAACCCTCTCTACCTCCCTTCCTTCATCCATCCACCAGCCCATCCACCCACTAACAAATCCACCCTCCCATCTACTCATCCATTCATCTATTTATCAATCCACTTATTCATCAATCCACTCTCTCAAATACCACCCACCCATCCATAGATGCATAGAAAAATCCTGCAACTATGCATCCATCAATCAACCCATTCACTCCACCCCACTTATACCAAAGGTAATCTTTCTTCAGAAATCTGCTTATATGATTCCTGCCCAAAGTGTACCATTTTGCTTAATTAATTTTCAAGTTCATGGCTGGTATGTACCAAAGGACGAGGACCACAAAAACCATACGGATGAATACGACGAGCTGGTCACTTACAACATTGTAAGCATAAGTTTCAAAGATGTTTGAAACATATATGTGCAACCACTTACAAAATAATTGCGAAAATCAAGTACAAAATGCACAGTGATCTCCAGAACACAGCCACTCAGCATGCGAAGTAAAAGTCCGATTCAATTCAGCACATGTGTACACCGCCCTCTATCGAACTCTCAAACTAAAGGACCGCTTCAACAGACATGTCACGCCATCTGCTGAACAGAAAGTAATTAAAACAATTCTATAATAAACTTTAAGTACACCCCGCCTCCAAGCGAACAGGAAGAAACTGAGCCAGTCCTAGCCTGCCGCCTGCAGAGTACAAAGTTACTAAGCAGTCAACACAAACACTGCCTGCCACCTGTCAAACACAAAGTAACAGAACCCACGCCACCTAGGGAATGCAAAATCAACATTCTGCAACACACTTATCAACCTCACCATAGCAACCTTGGCTGCCATAAACATTTGCTGAATATGCCAAAAATACTTGTATAAGTCAATGTACAAACCATTATGAACAATACACAACACACAGACACACATACACTATCCAAAACACACATTAGGGGACAACCAGCTTTGTTATTACTTACAACTTTTCACCTCAATTTAATAAAATTCCACACTTTTACTCAATCACTCATTCAGCCATACTTACTCTCCATCCATCCAAACATCCATCCAGCCACCCAAGATAAGAAAAGAATCCTCGCATCAGAAACGAAGAATTTCAAGACTGTCAAAATTATAAATGATGACATAAGACAGTTCTTAGATATCCAAGCAACTCTGTGCTGGACAGTCATTCAGCAAAGGCTCCGATGGTCTGGTCACGTGGAAAGAATATCAATTGACTGAATCCACACAACGCACTACATGCAAGAGTGGAAGGAAAGAGAAACAGAGGAAGACCAAGACTGCACTAGATGGAAAATGTAAATGAAGATATACTAAGACTTAAACTGAACATAAGATGAGCACAGGACTTGACAAATGACTGAAAAAAGAGGTTCATTTTCACACCCAATGTCACCAAATGGTTGGTATCAGGAAATGATGAAGGTGATGATTAAATAATTAATCGATTGGAAGCATACTAAGCAAAGATATACAAGGTGTTCTTTTCAAACCGAAAACAATAGCAGCTTGTCCAACTGTCCTTAAATGCTCAACATTTCTTGAGTTAACCTTGCTTTTTGCTATCAACTGAATGGAATTATTGTAGTTCTCTAAAATGATAATACTGGTGCAGGCCAATTTAGGACACATCAGTTGGACAATCAGAGTTGTTATGGCAGCAAAATGTTTCTGTAGGTGCACTAATGAAGTTTTAGGAAGTATAAAACTTGGCCGTTATAAGCAGCTACACAAGATTAACTCAAAGCACATCCCTTTGGCAAGAAACAAGTCCACAAACTGGATAACTAATGACATCACATTACAGAAACTTCGTGACAGCCAACGTCGCACCAACTCCCCAGTGTATGTCAGTGCATTACAGCCAGGCACACCCAGGAACCGCAAGCATGCGCAATCAACCCAGTCAGCAACCCGAAGACTCGTCAGCATGACATCTTGGAAATTTCTTATACAAATATGCGCTTCCTCAAAATCGGAAAAAGTACATCCACATAATCTTCATACCCTTCTGAAGTTTGCATAACAACTTCAGATGAATCGTAAAGAGAACATAACGCAATTCTATGCAATCTACTGTAAAACACAAAAATCATGTTCACAAGTAAAGCATACTTAAATTACGAAACAAACAATTACAAGTCTGAAAGGTAACTCGCAACCACATTCAACTCACCCCACAATTGTTGCCCATTTTCTCCGGCCTTCAGTCAATTTTGATTAATAAAAGAAATAGGTCTTTCCCAACCTTCACTGTCAAATTGTGTTCACACATCACCAACTGTAACTTCCTTACAGTCGTAGTACAAATTTACATCACCAACACGAATTACAGCTTGAACTGAATTTGAACACAGTGCTTTAACATTTCAAAAGTGTTCTGATGTACATCTGCCCAATAAAAACTCTCTGGCGCTTTCTTAAAAGAAAAACCTGACAACGGTTTAGCAATCTTTGCAAAATCAGGGAAGAACTGTCAGTAATAACCAAACAGGCCGAAAACCTGCTTTATTTTATTTCTTGGGCTTCTTGGTCTTTGTTCTTTCCATTTACACCATACATTTATTTTATCTGAATCCATTTTTAGGTTTCCAGATCCAACAACATGACTAATAAATTTAATTTCTGGTTTAACAAATTCACACTCCTTTAGGTTTAAAGTCAAATTATGTACATGCATTTTTTTTGTAAAATCAAATCCAAATGTCATATATCATATGAGTGTCCCAGTGATCAAAATATACTGCTTCATTGTGTACACATGGTTCTGAAAATGCTTCCAATAAACCAGCAAATAAGAAGGGACCCCTTTTGTCACATTTGGCATCTGCCTCAGTGCCCATGCTGTAAAAGGTCTCAATGTATGATCTTGGATTTTTGACTATCATGTAGTGGATCATCTTTTCCAGAGACTGCTCCAGATCCTTCAGGGCGACCAGGCTGTATTAAACCGCAGACTGCACCCCATTTATTTTATGAATTCTCGTTCGACAAAGATGCAAAGTTTGTGCTTTAGATACTTGTAATGACTGTTGGTCTACAACATTCACAAATTACTCCAATAAAGCATTACAAACAACTTTTGCAGTTTACTTCATACCTCTTTCTCTTTTATTCTTATTCTCTCTTGCTGCTCCAACTTCCTTTCCATAATCTCCATTTTCTTTCTCCACTCCTCCTGTTCTATTGCCATCTCAATTAGTTGCATCTCTTTCATGTGAACAAGAACAAGACTGATGTTGTAAAAGAAGGCACTGTCAAACCATCAACCATTTACATGGCTGGTCCATTGGTTTTTGTTAAAAAGAAAAATGCTGTTGAGTATCTTTACTTTCGTTAACAGTTTCAAGCCTCCTTTGTTTGGCGTCTGTTCACTCTCGTCTTTCTAACTTCAACTGCTGCTTTTGTACCTCAATTTGTTGTTTTTGAACCTCCAAATCAGCCTGCCTCACTTTCTCTGTGATTTCCAATTCAGTAAATCTCATTTTCTCTTATGCTTCTGCTTATATTCTACAGGCTTCAAGTTGCTGCCTCTGCAACTGCAGTTCAACTTGCCTCGTTCTCTCCAGCTCTATCACTAGTTCCACCTTTCTTCACTCAGCATTGAGTCCTCTTTGTTTAGCTTCCACTCTTTCTTTACTTTCTGATTCCATCTGTTCGTTTCTTCTCCATTCAGCCAATTCAGCCTATTCTAGCTATCTTTATTCGGCTTCTCCTTTCTTTAAATCCATTTGCTCTCGTCTTTCTTTCCTTTCTATCTCCATTTGTTCTTGTCCTTCTTTCCTTTCTATCTCCATTTGCTCTTGTCTTTCTTTCCTTTCTATATCCATTTGCTCTTGTCTTTCTTTCCCTTCTATCTCCATCTGCTCTTGTCTTTCTTTCCTTTCTATCTCCATTTGCTGTCTCTGCAATTCCATTTGCTGCCTCTGAATTTCCATCATCTGGTTAATTGGATGGAAGGAGGTTTTCCACTGGCTCCATCCTCAGGTCCTGCTGCAGCACCAGCTTCCTCAATCATGCAATCTTTCACCAACACGTCTAATGACTCTAAATTTAATTCCTGTATTTGCTCAGCCTTCCAGCCATACTTAATTAATACACCAACAGGCCTATACAATTTATCGACTGCCTGTTTAAACTGACCCCTCAGGAATAAAAAAAACTATGACAGCTTTCGTTCCAGTATATGTTCCTGATGATTCAAATTTACTTTATGTTCAAAAATAAGCAAAACTAATAAAATGTAAAATAAGAACAATTTGAAACAACTTTGACCTGAAAACATTCCTCTTTCACAGATCCTATCCTGATACCCATTCTTCCTCTTATCTCTCACTCCTCTCCAACCCCAAACACCATCCCCATAGCTGCCACGCTCTCTCCCTCTGACTTTTGGATCTTGACCTGGAACTGAACCCTTTTGCCTATCGATTTTGTTCTGGCTGAGCGCCTGTGAATAAGCCGGTCCCCGTGACGTGGCTTTCGTTGGGCGCTGTAGAAATCTCGGAATTACGATTACGATACGAGTACGATTAACTGCCGGATTCATGCTTCCTACGCACGCCTTCACTTTACGCCTATCAAAAACTGAAACTTTATCATGTAAGTTTCCTAACTTTAAACAACGACACCTCAACTAATCACATGGCTCAACGGATACTCACCTTACTCAGTCAAAACGCCATAGCCATAAATGATACACTTTTAGTTACTCTTAAGAAACTTTTGAACTCTGCGATTCGAAAACTTTAAAGCGCTCAATTAACTTTACGCATCCAACGTGTCAACATGCCATAACTAGAGCGCTAGTGGTGCCACCGCTTGTGACCAATAGAATAGCTGAAAATAGGGGCGAGTACGTTTGTAGGTCGGGCCATATTGACTTTCCGTGCAAGATATGGAAGTACGCGCGCACTGCGGCTGGCGATCGACGCCCACAACAATAAACATCAGCAGTTGCCCTCGATAATGTCAACATTGCGACACATTATATATATATACACATGCAAAGACATTATATATATATATATATTACATATACATGCATAGATATTATATATATATTATATACACGTTGCATATATATATATATATATCTGTACATATGTCGGTTTACGTCTTGCCTTCATGAGCACTGCTGCACTTGCACGGAACTTTAAAGAGCATAATATTAAATAATAAAAACAATAATTAGAAACTTCTAATGCGCCGGTGTCTAATGTACAAGGCATCAACCGATGGCGCACCAAAGCCAAGCCACAAGCATATCAATATCCAGAAGGTCAGTCCACAAGACATAGGGGCAGCCTATGGTGGTTAATCAATTTGAAACAAGTTTTAAGTTGAGAACGAAATGACAGAAGCGAGTGAGCAGAATGAATAGACACAGGGAGAGAGTTCCAAAATTTCGGTCCAGCAACCGAAAAAGCCCGTTTACCTAGACCAGTTCTAGTCCAGGGTATGACCAGAGAAAGACAATCAGATGACCTGGTAAATTAATGGTAAGTCTTGGAAATAAGGACTAATTTTTAGTATTGTGGTTGGCCAGAGTTCAATGTTTTATAAACTGTAAGTCGCAGTTTGAAACAAATCTTTTGCCAATGCAAAGATTTAAGCACAGAGGTAATATGCTCATATTTTGAAATATTTGTTATGGCTCTAGTCAAGGAATTCTGAACTCTTTTGGAGTTTCTGCATATTTGACTTTGGTGATACCAACAAGAATTGAGTTACAGTAATCAAGGGGACCGGAGACCAATGCGTTAGCCAAGGATATTCTATAAGACATGGGGACATAACGCCTAATTCTGCGTATGTCACGAATATACATGTATGATGACTTACAGTGTGGTGGTCGCGGTCTGCACAAAGTTCGCGAGGCGGGGATGACTCCTTCAGAGCCACACACATATCACTGCCCCTTCTATTTCCTATGCACAGTGGCCTCGACCCTCGTCATTTTCCAATGAATTTATCTGGTGAGGTCCTTCATTCCCGCTACCCGTTTGAAATGGGCGTCACGCCAGTTAAGAAATGGTTGTTCAAACGATTTTTTCTCATGGATGAGCGTGTTATATTTTCGCAGCTTTTTGATGCTGCTGACGATAATGTGTATATACAGTTTACAATACGATTCGGTAACATGGAGGTTATATTTATTACACACCGGATTGCAGAAAGAAGATATCTGGATTCTTTATTCTGCGTAGGCGCCATAACAAAGGTCTTTAGCCATAGAACGTTCTACGTTGCATAGAAGGTTCTCACAAGTCAACCGAGTTAGTTACGTACGATAGGGAACCAGATGATTTTATTCATTATTTTTATTCCTTAACGGAAGACAGATCGGTTTAAAAACGTTAAAAATCTGCAAAGAAGGAAGTTTCGGTTATGTCGTGTTAGCTGCTTTCGAAAGTAAATGCACAAATTAGATTCATCTGCGTTCTTCAAAACAAAAACAAAATATAGATTTTAGAGGCAGGTTTGGTATCGCAGATATACAGAGTAGAATAGAAAGTTTCTTGTTGACCTTATTTCGAGTCGTAGTCACTGACATTTATATAGAGTCTATCTCATCTTACCAGTTTTGTTTTTATGTGAACACTTGTGAATAAGCTGTTTCCCTCGACTTAGGTTTTTGGGCCCTAAAGAAATACGGAGTCTATGATTACGATTAGTTTCTGCATTTAAGAAGTACCTTGAACTCTTATTTTCAGATTTTTGAATCAAAGAGCATATACTATAGGTTTACAGATTTCTGATGACTGGATTCCGGGACACACTTTCATATATCGGGGAGTCGACTTCAAAAAGTCGCCTTGAAGACTTCAAGTCGGGTTGGGTCGGAATTGCTATCTGACTTGAGAAATGACATGTCAGTCACACTATTTGTTTTACTTAGTAATTTGTTTGATAGCAATTAGATCTAGAAGTTTATTTTTCCAACTTGTTCATTTACCATAGCTTGCTTCCTGACATCTGTGTTTTTGATGAGCTTTTAAACGAGGTTGCCTTTTTCAGGTCCTGGACATGTTTTGGGTGAGCAGAGTTATTCTACATGCAGACTGAGTGAAGACACTCTCCCAGGGACAGAATGAGTGCGATGCAGACAAGACCTCGGCCCATACCGCGACTCTTAATCGCAGCTGCAAAAAATGATGCTTCAAACACAACATTTGGAATCGTGGGGCAAAGTGTCAGCCTGAGTCCCAACCTCCAGCCAAACACTCCACCTATACTTGTGTCTCGGTCTGTTGGCTCCTTGATTGCACCACCCTGCAAGATCGGTGACTACCTGTTGCTGGATGTCGTTGACTCAACACCAACCTTTCACACTTACAAAGCAGTCAACTTGAACAACGAGAAACACTGCATTTGTAAAGTGAGTTGCAGATAGAATGTGGTGGATCATGAGGGTGGATTTGGGCTCCAAATTTATAATCTGCAGCAGAAATCATTAATTAAAATTTTAAATGTGCTTTTGATTTTTTCGATGACGACACAGCATGTTTTAAGTGCACATTTGTATTGGAAGTTTCCATGACTTCATGTTGATGAGTCATTATTTATTTTAAGTTTGCATATTGTTGTTTATACTGATCATAAACAACATCTTTTTGTTTATGATTGGCTGGATAGCGTGTTGTGCAATTTTCCAAGACATTACTGATGTTTATTTTATCATGTGGGTGCTCATGTGGGAAATGGACTGGTTTAAACCAGTCTGAGCTGGTTTGCTGTTGTGGCGTGAAAGGGCCTATAAAACAGGCACGAATGCATTGTTGAGAAGGGAGTGAAGAAGATTTGGGAGCAGTAAACTGTTTTGTGCTGAGTTGGTATTTTGGGTTACAAATGTCATTGATAGATATGTGTGTAGAACTGTATGTTTGACATCTGAAGTACTGTGATTGAACTGTTTGTTTTCTTGAATATACATATGAAAATTGAAAATAACAAAAGTGTTTCTTTTCTCAAGTTAACACTATGCTACAAATGAGACTAGTCGACAGATCAAGGCCCGATTGATGGATACTTTGAAAGATTGTGGACAATGGTCTTAGTGGTGATTGTGATTATGGTAACGACAAGTGGTTGTTTGTTTTCAAGGATGAATGTTTAAAATCCCATCAATCATATGATGCTGCTGCAAGAATTATATTTGTAACTATACCTAAGGCAATATATATTTAATATATAATGTAAGGCAACATGTATCTCATATAAAATGTTTAAGGTAAAAATTTGCGTATTACCTCTTGGTGATTCTATAAGATGCCTTGCTTGATTTTAGTGTGCATTAAAATGTGTGTTGATATGTAATGCTGTATCCAAAAACTGGAAATTGAAGCACCAGCAGATAAACTGCAGAATCCATCTGAAGAAAGAAAACCTTTTCATGTTTTACTAGATGTTATATTCACTTGTTCTAAGGTTTAAAATATCTGCAGTTGAACGGATTGCATGAAAAATGAATATTTTTCTCTGCCTTTCTGTGTGTTAGGTCATTACGATCGACAGGTACCAAGACGTACTGGCACCCTACTATCACATCAGTGAATATGAACACGTTGTTGGCATGAGTGATCTGATCATTGGTCAGGTGCTTGCTTATGCCATTTTTCCGCTGCCACACAGCGACCTTCATTCTTACGTACGCAGTTCTGGCAAACTGAAAGAGTGTGAGGCCAGTCACTTTTTCCAACAGATTGTCTCGGCTGTTGCACACTGCCACGACTTGGGTGTTGTTCTACGCGACATTAAACTGCGTAAATGTGTATTCAAAGACAATCTAAGGTGAGCTTTTGGCTTTTGCTTTTTGGATTTCATTGTATTTGTAGCACAGTTGCATTCGTCATGTATGATGTCATAAATGTTATCAGAAATTTACATCATTCTGTTTGTTTTTTTATTAAGCTTAACTCAGTTTGTAAAACACAAGATAATGCATTGTAAATGTGCTAAAGTTGCACAGATTTGATTCTGATTTGTGAAAAAATTTCCAAATAAAGATATTTCATAGTGTTTTCTTTGTATCTGATATCCTTATATGTGTAAGAAATGTTCCATTGATTTGTGTTTATTTGTGCAAGTTAGTATTGTCTGTGGTGTGTGATTAACTGTTAGACAAAATCTAGATGAAAGTGTACATTAAAAACTGCAGTTTCTTCGTAAATTTTGTTCTGCTGCTATTTTTGTTTCCTAAAAAGTTTTTAAATGATTGTGAATTGTCTGTTAATTATTATGCAGTCGAAATGAGAATAATCATGCAATTTGTTAGCCATGAGAATTTGCCAGATATGCCTCATGGCATTTTTCTTACTTTCATCTGCATTTTTAGAACCAGCATTCAGATATGTGGTCTTGAAGATGCGTGCATCCTTGCGGACCCTGAAGATGATCACATGACTGAAAAGCATGGATGTCCTGCATACGTCAGCCCTGAAATTCTGCAATCGACTGAGGGTTACTCGGGTAAGGCGGCCGACGTCTGGAGCCTAGGAGTGGTGCTCTATACGATGCTCGTTGGCCGCTATCCCTTCCAGGATGCCGAACCCTCGGTCCTGTTCACCAAGATTTCTCTTGGCCGCTATGTTGTTCCTGAGAATATCTCGGTCCGTGGCCGGTGCCTGATCCGTGGATTGCTTCGAAAGGATCCTCGTGAGCGGTTGAGTGCTCGTGATGTGCTTGCTCATCCGTGGTTTCAGGCTGGCCGATCTGCTTCACCGGATTGCTGTCAGACTGTGAAACAGGTCGACCAGAATGTTCCAGAGATGACAGACGACTGTGAAAATGACTGGATCAGCTTGTGATGCCGGTCCATTGCAGCTTAGGAAGATTTCCACAGAAAGAAATAATAGAAAAGTAAATAATGTAATTGTGAACAGGTATTTATTCCAAACTGACAAACCCAAGATATCTGCTGTTGTTATATGATTTGTAAGTTGTAAAAATTTTTCAGGCAGGACGTTGATCTTAATGTTTTTCAGATGCTGTCAGGTGTTTATGGAAATTCTGAGCTTTGAACCAGTTTTGTCATTTGCTGCTCCATTTCATCTTGGCATTGTTTCATGTAAAACTGAGTTGAGGTAAAGATTTAGTCATCTCCTTCTACTGGGTCAGACCAGTATGAAAATTGTTCTGATTAAAATTGTCCTGTTCAACTAAAACCGAGTTCAGATAAAGATTGTTGGTATATTCTGCATTAAGACTGTTGTCTTGCTTCTGATCATTTTGAACATTGTTCTGATTGAAATTGTCCTGCTTGCGTAATTCCAAGTTAAGATGAAGAAATAGTCGTCTTCCTGCTGAGGGGTCAGACCAATATGAAAATTGTTCATTCACATTAAAACTTGAAACGCATTTAGGCAAGTTAACTTGTATATAGTCACAGTTGAATGTCATGCGATAACCTTCTTCTTAGCATTATGTTATCTTTGAACTGAGGCAGTCTCCTAGGGGCTAAGTGTTTATTAGTTGCTTGTACTGCAAATATGTTTTGAGTTGTCTGAGAACAACTTTCACAGAACTGGTGAAACTGAGAACCATTTTATTCCATTTCGAGTTCATTTATTCACAAATCCCTCTATAAAGGAACTTGCTACCATAAATAAGAAGTTTTTGGAGCTTGACATTGTAATCCTGTGGTATATTCTGCATAAAACATGTGAAGGATGATTTATCTCTGCACGAGGGTGATTTTATGATCTTGACTTGCCACTTGCTTATCCCAAATCCTCTTATTCGCATTAAAAATCATTATTAGCAGTATAGATTTAATGTGAAATAATCTCAGATTTGTTTTGCATCCTACGCTGGTCCTAGAGGTAAAGTACTGAGCTTGTTAGATGTTTCAGCTAAATTGCTGATATTGCTAGAGCGGCAACATACCACAAATAGATGACCTTACCATAGGGATTATTTGACTCTACATTGTCACATTCACTCGATGCGTAGCAGTGATTACCAAACTCTTTTGTTCACAACCCAGTAACAATTATCACGATTGTCTTATCAACCCAAATGCTGTTTGATACTTGAAATTTTTATTCAGATAAAAAATTTATACTGGTTTAAATAATAGACACTATGGATGTTTTTTCTGAGAGGCAGATGCATTTTCATGTGGCTACCATTTGTGTTAATGATCCTGATCAGATTTGGTTGTTATCCTACTTTCTGTGTTGTGGAGTGTGTAAATCTTGAATTTTTCAATTTTTTATTTTGTTTTAGTTTTAAGTTGTAAAACTAGCTTTCTAGTTGTTATAGATGTTCTGGAAGGCTGATTGTTGCCTTGAAATGAGTTTCTGGCATTTACAGTGGCATTTTTATAGCTGTTATCCATGCTTTATATACTTCTTGCAATTTATAAACTGACTTGATTGGAAGGATTGATGCCAGTTTTCTAAGGCAGATAGGAGGAACACCATATGAGGCTTTCATTCCTCAGGTGCTTGCCGTCTGCTATCAGGGAGATAGCACCTATAGAGGTATCTGGAAGATTTCTGTGGTTTAGATGGCAGGGTTTTGCACAGCACATTATTTTCATGTAATATACTTCTGTTGGCATTATCTTTTCAGTGGTATTTATAATATAACACCAGAGACTCATTACAACACGCTTCATGATAACTTGGGTTCTGATCTAATATGGTCGGGATTTGGATCCCAAAGTTAATTCACTTATAGAAACACACCATTAAAATGAGTTTCTGGTGTATTTCTTTTTTACACAAGGTAGCAATGATCCCTCAGGACTTGCACTTCAGAGAATATTATTATTATTTATTAGTAATATTGCTATTATGTGAAAACCATGGAACCAGGAATAGGAGTTGCATAAGAATTGACACTGGTGTGCATTTATGAAATGTCAATTTTCTGCTGCTGTAAGCAGAAGCCATGATTTACCGGTGAATAATGCTGCGTTCGATGCTTTCTATTCCGGTGCGAGAGGAGACAACCATGTCTTGTGACTGACTGAAGGGCCAAGGGTCCAGTTTGTTTAAAATGGCATTGATATTGTTACTCATTTTTGTGGCTTTATTGTTGAACTTCAGTGTCAGCTGGTTGCTGTATACTGGAAGAGTGAAACTGTAAAAGGTCAGGTCATACTGGCTGACCTTCAGTTTGTAATCATAATCGTAAACTCAAGATTTCTACAGCGTCCAAAGAAAGGCATTTGTATGATGAAACAGTTGTGAAATTCAGCTGCAAAATAGTCTTGTTTACATGCTTACTCTGCAACTCTTGATGTGCTTCAGCAACAAAGGGCAGTGTATGAAAGCACAAGTCACCTAGAATTAATTGATGACGTTGATTTAGAAGAAATTGCAGGCCAGTTGCAATGCTACAGTCCTGCATATGACAACAGCAGCAAGAAATTCAAGTGCAGGAGCAACAGCTTGTATGTCCTGGCCTGCAGTTTGTTGCTGAGGTTACAGAAAGTGTTGTTACCTCTACTGGTTTTGTGACATCTCAGTCAGATGTAGACTAAAGAGAAGCTCACAGGGCCTTTCGTAGATGATTTCACCTGAGTTTATCGTTTCTGGGTACTTCAGCTAAGCGAAAGCTAACTAGGAAATGACTGTTACCGATTACACTGTGGCATTATAAAACACTTTAGATTTTATGCCTACATATTTGTTGTTAATTCGTTTCTATTGTGATGTTGTTCTTGTTTCGTTTTCTTAGGCAGCATAGAATTTCCCAAGAAGAAATTGCTGTTTATTGATTTTTCTCTAATATTCAGATTGTTGCCGTTGTTATTAATTGTGAATAGCTGTTTCATGGTAGGATGACTTTTTTTATAGCACACCTGCAAACATACATGAACTGTGTTAGAGAACTCTTGACTTGCTATCAGTTGTTAACCAGTGTGATTCTTGATGATTCTTGAAGTGTTTCCTACACTTCCTCTGGTGTAGCTGATCAACACACATTCAATGTGAGACTGTGAACATGCCGGTGACAAAAGGGAGTTTTGAAGGGTTTTGACCAAAGGTGCCATGTTCAACATGCTACCCCCAGATGCTGCCTTGAGGTAACCGAGGGGGAAGTTCAGTGTGCAATCAGTTGAGGATTTTGTTTAGTGGCCTCAGGTGAGGTTCTTGAATTCGACTGCAAGATTTCTAACAGAATTAGGCATTCCTGCCAATTGTTAAATGGTGTAGCTGACAGTCTGAATTTAGTTATCTGTTCTGCTGCAGTAATTTAAATCAAATAATAAATAAGAAATTAAGAAATTTAAATGATAGATGTTTTGTAAGTTGGCAATAAAACAAATTAAAGTTAAATAAAACAAATTAGTGGACACATACACAGAAAATTCCTCCAGATGTATCTGCCTTTTTAGTATTTTTCCATATCTGTTTAGCACTGTGATGGTGTTGCTTTCAGTAACACAGTGCCAAGTGTTCCCTATAACAGGGGCTCGTTTTTCAGTGATTTTTAAAGTCTGTTGGGGAATATTTGTATTTTACAAAATAATTTATCAGAAACATTGAAATAAAGTTTAAACTTTAAAATGAAATTACAAATATAAAAATTAAATACTACATTAAATGTAACATATTAACTGCACGATTTGTTTTGACCCTCTGTTCTGAAATGTCTTAAATGATTGTGATAAAAAATTCCATAGTTGTGTCTTTTTTTACGTAGTTGGCAATACTGGTATATATAATATGTACTGTATATGGGTACAGATTGATGTCATAGGTGACCTTTATTTGCTGGGTTAATGCAAAGATTTACAGAACCCAGACATTGATTGACTGTTGCAAGAAAGCAGTTTTCGAAATCACAAGGGGTGGCATGATCCCCGACTGATTTCGTTCACCTCGAAAGGTAAAGTTGTACAAAAAGTGATGACTTCATCACCCAGGCTTTATTCAATTTCTAAGGAGCCAGTATATATAATAATCGAAGACAAGTAGTATTTTGTAGATGGGTAATAATGATATTCCTGAACAAAACTGCCAGTCAGAGTAAACAAAACGAAAATGATAGAAAAAGAAAAGTACTGTTACAAGCTTTGCAGTTCTACAAATGGCAGTTTTATTGACTGGTGTAACAAAAATATCAAGCATCGTATATGTCGAGTGTAGTCCATGATATATCTCAAGTCAGATAACACTCGTTGAGATAACCTTTGCTCAAACTACCAAATACATTTTTAAACATTCTGTTTAGTGTATAACAAAGCATATTCAAACAATTTGTATCCATTTCTAGGAAAATTGAGATGAGATCTGACAATTTATCTATTTCAGATAGTGCCCCTGCAACGTAATGAGATGATTCCTTTTAAGAGTCACAGACATACAACAGTGGAAAGAATTAAATAAATGAACTTAATGGATATGTAGCTTCTTTCTAGAAGCAGCCAAAGATGTATGCAAAATTGATTAAACCAAGCAAATTAACAGATTTACTGAACGTAATTTATCAGCCAATCTTGGTGAAGCTACATTGTGGCCATGTACCAAGTTTTCATTACTATTTAATGAGTTAGAAAGCAACTGTCCAAGTTCATGAGCTGAAATGCAATTCAGAAGCACAAAAGACACAAATGAAATTCTATCTCTAAAAAACAGTATAAAGCTCATGACTATATACAACACAATTCTGGTGATTTAGCATTTAACATTTGCTTTGTTATTTCAGCACAAGTGCAGAGTTATGAAATTATTACATTCAGTGCCTTTTAAAATTATATCAAATGCAATGTACAACTCCCCAATGAAATTATGCACACAATAAACTATAAAACAAAGCACTACAGTTAACACCAAATTTAAGATTAGTCAAACTACAAAGTAACTATTCACATTTTTGGCAATTTAAGCAAGGCAGCATACACAACAAATTTCAGAAAAATATTTTTCAGAAAAGTAGAAAGCATAGTGGCACAGCCCAAAGAGATTCACAGCTGCCATAGAAGATGAACTTAAATCCAATACACAAAATGTAGTAATTTCAAAATTAAAACTGTCAAAAATATATAATTTCTGTCAACAAACATAAGGAAGCATGTTCATACCATAACAGTCACAAAAGCAGGTGTAGAAACAATCCAAAAAAACTAAAAACCTCAAAAATCAAGAAACTGCTAACAAAACTCTATACATACTTGGCTAAGAAATTTAACAGAAAAACTAAGAAAATTCTTAAGAACAATAATGATCTGTGTACTGTTTTACAAAATTCAACAACATACCTAAACCTAGTTGTTTCTCCTTTTTGTTTAACACATTTTACATAGATATATCAAAATTGCAAAACAAAAGGCAATCAGTGTGCTGAAGACATCACACAGGATCAGTGCCAAAACAAAGGATTCTAACAAAAGACTGGTGCCAGTTGTTCGCAGCAGTTTCAGTAAGATGGATTAAGTCACGTAAAAGATTTATTGAAACTCTGTACAAGTTAATCTGCTAATATCGGAGTCAAAGTCATGCATCATCTGTACAAGGAAATCTTACACTGGGTCAGTTCAAAGGATCAAACCAAAGTCAGTGCACGTATATTCTGATATCAGTTATCAGAGCAAGATATTCTCAGTCTGAATCAGCTCCAAGGATTAATGTAAGTGTAAATGGAATCTGACATTGTTCTACCAGAGAAAACTATCAGTAGAGAGAAATGCAATTTGACCAAAATTTCACAGAAGCAGAAGATTAACTAATTTTCACAGCAAACTAAAACTGTCTATGAGAATTCTGTGCACAGAAAGAAACAGTCTTATCCACCAAAAGTCAGTTCAGTCGGTGTCCTCTTCTTCATCGTCATCCTCCCTAGTGTATGCCAGGTACATGATGTCTCCAGAGGCTGAAGGGACGAGTGGATGACCGGGAGGAAGAAGCTGAAAGCCCAGGAACATAAAAACTCTAAGGAGAGATGCTTCAAACAAACAGAAAAAATCGGGCATTATTGTAGTAGAGTCAATGTAATTATATTAATATACCATATTGGACCAAACATAAGCCAAATAAGACTAAAATGTATAGTATGATTGCCGCATACACGTAAATCTCCAAAATTTCAGTGCCACACAAGAGCCACGTCAGGGAGACCAGCTTATTCACCAGTGCTTTATCAAGTCCACAATTATCAGGTTGTTTGATCAGTTTTGATGCCACGTCAGAATCCCGGGATCAAAGTCAGAAGACAACATGGTGCCATGGTGGAAATTGTTGGTGATCAGGGGATGGTGCACAAACTGAGCTTGAAAATAAGTATGAAAGATGACAATAATTATATTTTAATCTACACTGAATAAATTTAAAATATGACTGAAAACTTCATCAGTTAAACAAAATGACATTAAAGTGAACAAAATTCAGTTTTCATCTTATGAGCTGCAACTGCTGTCCAAAGAGCTACTAATAGGAATGGAGCAGCCTGCAGTGACTGGAAGTTAGTGTCAGTAACATCATCAGTGAGCATATTTTCTATTATTTTCTACTTTGCCATCAAGTTCATCTTGAAAAATACTTGACTGGCAATGTAATTCTAGTTTCATAGTTAAACGTAGGAAAGTACATTCCTTTCTCTCTGCGAAATGACTTGCACAAGTGACTGAAAAGACACTTGAAATTCACTCCTGAAAATGGCAACATGAAGCCTGTGTTCTCAGCTGCAAGCAAGTCTTTATCTGTCATGTTGCTCTACACTTAACAATTACTGATAAACTTAAAATAATTTTAAAATTATACAAGAAACAGATAAATTACACTAGTGTTGTAAAAATAGCTAAGCTCCTCCGGTCCACAAATCTTAACAGATTTATGTTTTTAGCTAAATATAAATGCTAGTGATGCAAAATACCACAGAATGCTTGTAGGAGTATGAATCATTCAGATCTGGGTTTTAAATTTCCTATAGGTCATGTATAACCAAACCTGTTTTTCAAGATCTATTTTTAGAAATAAACTTTTTGGCCTATACAAGGGAATCAAAATTTGCAAACAACATAATTTCAATAACTTGAATCCGTTTGATCTTACTGGTTTGGCCATATGACTTACTAACATATACCTAGGCTGGAAAGCTTATGACTTTTATCCATGTTTATTAAACTCGTTCTTCAGTTACACCCATTTTGACTAAAGCTCTTTCTGTCCATTTTAACTTACATCTGTCCTGGCGGTCCTTCTTGAAGCAGACGATTATATGACTGCATTTGAGAGAATCTTCTGCATATTCCAGCAAAGTTACAAAGCTGTGAATAAAATCGAAACATCAGTTAAGTTGACAGAAATTACAACTAAAAACTTCAATAGTTTTGCTCCTTTTTATCAGTTATTTGATTACCATTAGCAACTTTCCTAGAGCCTATGTTGCACAACAATTTAGTACTAGCTTTTCTAAACAATAAAAGAGATCAGATTTCTTTCCAAAGGACAGAATCAGCATAAGAAAGCAGATTCCTTATTCAGAGGTCAGAATCTTTCATACCTGTTTTACTAGACACACCAGTGACTCAATTAAATCAATTAAACTGCAAGATTAGAAGCACTGCAGCTGAACCAACACAGATTTTAAAACAGCTTTTAAGAAGTTTGCTGAAAAAGTATTGTAAAAATAATATTTCTGATAAAGTAACCTGGACCAATAACAACAGATTCTCTTGCCTGCACAGAAACTTGCTTCTCATATCTAAGGTGATGCACATCAACAATTCAACAACAAATCTTCAGTGGTTCCCCAGAACTTTACTAACTCAACCACAATCATGCATATAGTCTTAACCATTCTCACAAAGTAAGGCAGTCAAGCAAAAACCTCCTGTGCCAAAATCTAAACAGGAGACAAGAAGTTCAGTGTACCTCTCCTTTGAAGAATGAGGAAGAATTCCACTTGGAAGTTCCACAAACAGATTCTTCTCCACAAGCATTGTCTCCCAGGTGAACGTGACATCATTAGACAGGCTGATATTAAACGAAAGCAGAACTGTGTTCTGCTCAGCACATTCCAGAATCTCTTTGACTTGTGGGAATCCTTTGATAATGACAGGGGGCTCTTCAACGTCCCCCACACCGTTGCCCTCTGTCTTACAGTTAGACTTGTCTACGGTGTGGGATACATCAGGACCAATACAGAGGCCCTGCACCCAGTTGTATATTGAAATGCTTGGTAGACATCCTGAAACAAGAAGATTCATCGCCATGCTAATTATTAATTTTCTAATATTCACACAGCAGTACCATCTAATGATAACGGATCAGTTGATGGTGTCAAGCAACCCTATTCAAAGTTTCTCCTGTAACCATAGCCTGGACAGCAACCAAGAGAAAACAAAACCATAGAAAAACAACCAAAAACCAAATAAATCAGGAGGTAAGAAACGTTTTCTGAAATAACCACAGCCCAACATCTTCTGACAGTAATAATAAGGCACAGTAAATTTTGGTTCTTTGGAAACCTTCAACTGTCATTGCAAGGCCTCTTTTCTTGCAGAATTGTATTTATCAGCACTCAGTTAAATTATGATACCAAGAAACTGGTTGCTGGATCAGTCCAAATCTACAGATGTCATGCTCATTAATGCATTATTATTTTTACTATTAGTTAATTATTTTTACAGCACCAGTGCTATAATAATAAGCAAAATAACTGCTAATGGTACTCCAAATTAACAGGTGAAACCCAGAACTAGTTGTCTGAGTTACACAGAGATAGACACACATACACAGAGAATTACCTAACATGGCAATTATTCAAAACACTCTACAGACCTAACAAAATAATGCTCAAAATAAAGTATTTTAAAAAGTTTGTCCAAGCATATGGTAAAAAAGATGATTGTACCATTCTTAATCGCAAGTCAGTAGTTACAAATTTCACATAGTATTTGCAACCTATGTATTTTAACTGGTGCTGCTCTTAGAGTGAAACATGCCTGCTTGCTACAGGCTGTCAAACAGACAAATATATACAGTACTAAAATATCAAAATAAAATTTCAGTGATAACTTTGTAGATTTCTACACAGCAGACAATAGTACTACCTGTTGCAACTTCAACCACGTTTACACAGGCCTAGGTAAAAAAATGTAAAAAACTAAGCAACCTGACATCATGGGGAAAGTGCTCAACAACAATAACTCCTAACTGGGTCAACCACACAATGGGCATTTAAACTGTACTATTTCAACCAAACGATTCAAGCGACAAGTTTATGGTATTTTTGTGGGCGTTTTTGTCAGCTTTGCATTCCACTTTTTTTTAAGCTTTTAAGTCTGAATACTTTACAAAGCATTTCCCAGACATCACACCTAGCCAACAAAGAAACCTATTTTAAAACTATAAACCCACATAATCATGAATGTTGGGAGGGACACGAGGGTGTACACACTGTACTGAAATTGACCAATGACATTTATTCAATAGCTGCAGAGCCACTAAAGAGAACTGAAGTTCACAAATAAAGTTAAATTTTTCCAAAACAAGCAGGTATACTGCAATTTAGATTCTGTTTCCTGTGAAGTGAGTGAGTTACAATGTTGTAACAGTGATATAAAAATACAATACCCAAAATTCTTTACTTTGGTAAAATAGCAAAGGTCAAAGGTTATCCCATTCATTTTCTTGAATACACTGGTCAACATAGAAATCGTTACTGACTGGAAAAGGCCCTAATGTGTAGCATCTTGGTGTGCTGAACACGAATATAACCATAAAAATTTTTTATTGGCTCTCGTTTTGAAAATATTTCATATAGTTCATTTTTTATGTTTCACCATGTAAATTTATGCAGTAGGACTGCGACAATATCCTAAATAAGTCTAGAATGATGTAATATTCCACCTCATTGCATAATCCCATCATGGACACATCATGCACAGTTGATTACGTCATTTTCTGATGCAATGTAAAACTACAGCCAGTCGGCTGCTGACGTAATATGACGTCAGCAGTGTACTATATAAAGCGAGTCGGAACGGTTGAGCATTTACAATATTACAGACTTTGTGCGAGACAGTTTAAGTTACTGTTTTATAAAACTATTATTACTTTATCCATTTAGATACAATACAGAACAGTAATGCCTCGGAAGTGCGTAAATACTGTGGACAACTTTTGTTACATTTGTGGGGAAGTGACATTTGCCAACCAGAAGAAAAGTATCACTTATCAAGTCAAGAAGGCATATCATGCTTACTTCGAAATCAAGGTGGTGACCAAGACAAGCCATGGGCCCCGCATATATGCTGTGCTACATGTACAACACAGCTTTCACAGTGGTTGAATGGCAAAAGACCATCAATGCCGTTTGCAGTTCCCATGGTGTGGAGAGAGCAAAGCAACCACGTAGATGACTGTTACTTCTGCTTGGTTCCTCCTCTTTCCGGTGGAATAACGAAGCAAAAGAAGTCGACAATAGTCTACCCAAACATTCTGTCAGCATTGAGACCAGTTCCACATGGTGATGGACTTCCTATTCCAGAACCTCCAGCAGAATATATTTTCCTTGATTCATCTGATGAGGACAAGGGTGAGCCGACATGTTCTTCTCCTGGTCCGTCAGCGTGCAGTGATCCTGATTTTCACTGTGGTGCATCATCAACCCCACACAGAATAACACAGGAAGAACTAAATGACCCTGTTCGTGATTTGGACTTATCCAAAAACAAGGCAGAATTGCTAGGATCAAGACTCCAACAATGGAATCTTCTAGAAGAAGATGTCACAATTACTTCATATAGAAAGCGCCATCAGCAGTTGGAACCTTTCTTTATGAAGGAAGGTAATCTGGTATTCTGTTCCAATATTGACGACCTCATGAATGCCTTACAGATCACTCATGACCCACAAGAATGGAGACTCTTTGTAGACTCTTCAACACTGAGTCTTAAGGCTGTGCTTTTGCACAATGGAAACCGTCTTCCATCTATTCCATTAGCGCATGCTGTCCACATGAAAGAGACATACGATAACCTAAAACAGCTACTGCATTCCATTGACTATAACAGGTACAAATGGCACCTGTGTGGTGATTTGAAGGTAGTTGCCATTTTAATGGGACTGCAGCAAGGATATACAAAATATATGTGTTTCTTGTGTGAGTGGGATAGCCGAGCAAGAGAGTTGCACTACGTGCGGAAGGAATGGACTCCCAGACAAAACATGGCAGTTGGACAGAAGAATATCCAGCACCCAGCTCTGGTCGAGGCTCACAAAATCCTACTACCACCCCTTCACATCAAACTAGGTTTGGTGAAGAACTTCGTGAAAGCCATGGACCGCACTTCGCCAGCTTTCCGATACCTGCATGAAAAATTCCCTCGACTCAGCGAAGCAAAGATTAAAGAGGGAGTTTTTGTGGGTCCTCAGATTAGAGAACTCTTCAAAGATGACCGCTTCAACAACTTGCTGGAGGGTGATGCGAAACAAGCATGGAATGCTTTTCGTCTAGTGTCTACAGACTTTCTGGGGAATGTTAGGGCAGAAAACTACAAGGAACTAGTAGAAGACATGCTCAAGCAGTACCAGAAATTTCGCTGCAATATGTCTCTGAAGATGCATTTCCTTCATTCCCATCTGGATTTCTTCCCTGACAACTGTGGTATGGTTAGTGACGAACATGGCGAACGTTTTCATCAAGATATCGCAACAATGGAGCAAAGGTACCAGAGAAAATGACTGACTACTGCTGGACACTCCGCAGAGATGCTCCCGAACAGCTGTACAAGAGACAGGCAAAAAAATCTAAGAACTAGTCTATGACCTGGTTTTTACAAATATTAACTGTAAGTGTATCACTATTGGCATGCATTGTGCGATATAAAATTACTTCATTTCAGATTACAAAAAAACTAGAGCCAATTCGGCATTTTCACTGTCATATTCGTGTTCAGCACATACAAATTGATAAGAACTGACTAATTTCATTTCAGTAACATGACTTTTGTAAAAATTTGTTGTCCAGTGATATCAGACATAAAGGTTACCCACACTGGTGGAGGTTCATGACAGTCTGGTGGTTTGTATGTTAAACTGTCAATCTGGAGGTCAGAAGTTCAAATCCTTCCAGAAGAAAAAGTTATTTCATGATTTCTATTCACCCAGTGCCCCAAATGAACTCACCTATAAAATGAGTACATTGACTGTATACGGTTAGTGGAAGATTACGTGGCAAAGGAGAAGTCTGGCCACGTGAACAAATAATCCAAGGCTAAGAAAATAAAATCGCTAACACTTCATTCTCATTGGTGCCTCTTAGGGTTAGCATAAGGAACTGCTCTTCAACTATGTAAACTAGTAGAAATTACATTTAACCTCTGCTGTGTTCTAGGCTATCCAAGAGCTTACCAGCAAATTACTGATCTTCTTTGCAAATATTCTGGTATAAGGTTGAAATATGTTGGTTACTTGATGTGATAAATTTCTTCATCCTAGTTTTTCACCTCCTGTCTTAGACTACCGGTACTTTCAGCCAACAACTCTTGCAGAGGTTTGCAGACTCAACTTTTCTTCACCTAACAAAAGCTCTCTCCTTGACACCATTCCTACAGCTCTTCTGAAAGAATGCTTTGATGTCTTAGGTCCATTACATCAGTAATCAATTTCCCATCACATGAGGCATCCTTCCTATCTGCTTTTACCCATGCCATAGTCGATCCTCTGCTAAACAAACCTTCTCTCGATCCCAGGGACCTACCTGTCTAATTAAAGATCCATATCAACTTTGAATTTTGAACCTAAATTCTTGAACTGGAAGTTAGGAATTGTATGCACTCTCCTATCTTCCAACTCACTAATTAAATAGACTCCTTTTCAGTCTGCATACCATAAGTTTCATCCAATAGAATCTACCCTTCTTGTTGTTCATAACAACATCATGTGCTGGAACTTGCTCTTCATTTATCTGCTGCATTTGATACTGTGGGCCACTCATTAGTTTGGGGTTTTTGATCCTGCCCTAAATTGGTTTGCTACTTATTTTAGTCCATGTACACAGTCAGAATATTTAAATGCCAATTATTCGTTCAGTGCTTTGCTAAGATGTGGTGCTTTGCAGGGTTCGGTGCTTGGTCCTGTTTTGTTCATAATGAACACCTCCCCACTCGGTACACAACTTGGGAGTCATTCACTACGATACCATTTCTGTGCGGATGATACTCAAATTGTTATTTCGTTTGGCAGTTTGTCTTGTCATTCATCTGTGCAACTGTTGTCCACAGCTACGAGCAGTTGCACTCTAATATACTCCTCCTCAACCTGTTGAAAACTGAATGTCTACTAATTTGACAATAAAAAATAAAATATTTTGAAAATGCATGTAGGAAGCCCTTTCTGAAAAGACATCTATACAAGTTAGTCAATGTTAAAAGGTATCTTTAGATTTTATATACCATTCCAAAGTATTTTGACATTCATAAATAAAACATAAGTAAATAAAAATAATAAAACAATTAAATACTACTTTACAACTGGTACTTTGCAAAGCAATGGACACAGGACTTTAATTCCTGCTTAAAGATAGGTTAATTCCAATCATATTCATAAGTGCCTGGTTGGCCCCTCAGTGAGCACCAGGAGAACCGGGTACCCACCCAAAAGATGGCACCTGGACCATGAATCATATAACCCAAAACTAGGCTAAAGGAGCATAATAATTATTTAAAAAAAGATTGTTGTATTAGTCACAGACTCACGGCTTAATAAAGTGCAGTTGTCTTTGGCCTGCGAACCCATGGGAGTGGAGGAATTATGCTGCAGTCGAGAATTATCAATCACAAAGTTTTTAGAATATAACAAATTTCTTTAGCCTCTATGTGTCAACAGAAACAGTGTGCTGTCAAAATGGTGGGCTGAAAGATACTGTGGCCTCGTGAGTGACTGCTCAACTAACTTTGAATTAGGTCTAAGAGCATATATTGTCTGACATGTCACCTGTTGGACGATTGTATTATCCAATGTCGGAGTGATGGGTAGTTTGGTACCCACAAGGACTCGAGTACCCGGGTGGTGTATTTTACCAAACTTTAGACATCCCTAATCATAAGTGCACATTTATATAGTGCCTCTTCAAGAAACCTCTTCCGAGGTGCTTCTGACCTGAGAAAACAAAATGATCCAATAGAATGGGAGTCCAAACGCAGCAAAGTTACCACATTGCACTGTGGAAATAAAAGACGAGTAACAACCAGAACACTCTGAGCTGCAGTTGAGATCTGCGGCCAAGTGCAGATAACGCCGAAATACGTGGCTCCCTAAGATTAGATGGAGCAAAACTTCCATGCAGTAAAGCATCAGCATAAGGATCTTAAACTCCAGGGGTCTTCGCATGGCCAACCAATGCAGCTTGACCTACATGTGTATAGATACATAACCAACCACTTAGTCAAGCTGCAATGTTTAAAACAAATGGAAGTTGGTTGCAGAGAGAAGCTCATGTAATCGCATTACTATATTCATATGCTGACAGAAGTTTCATTTCCTGTTCCAGTGTCACAACAATGTCATGCACAGAAATAGAGGCAGTTTTTCCAAAGTGAAACTGCAAATTGTCTGAGTCTGTCTTTTGGAGCTGCCAAGATTATCAAGCCAGTTAAGTTGAATTTTCCACGATTAAGCCAGAGGCATTTGGAATGTCTGTCTTTGACAGTTGCGCTATCAATTTAGAATGTTGTGAAACCGGGTGATTATGAGCAGATATCACATATATGTATTTGTATATCTATATAGCTAAACATTTATATAGCGCCTTTCAAAAACATCTCAAAGGTGCTGAAAAAAGGCTAAAAGATCTAAACAGACCTATGCAACTTAAGTAGGAAGTTTAATTGTTTCCTTAGCCGTTTCTATGACGTATTACAGGTCTAAGCAATTTCATCTGCCATAAAGTTATCACTTAATTTTTCTCATATTTATGTTTTATAAAAATAATTTTGGTTGGCTAAAACCAACATAATGGAAAAGTTGCCCCATGGATATAATTCTAACAATGGCATGCACGCAATAAGAAAATCCATGGCAAATCTTTTGCATAATTTCAAGGCTTAATACTTAAAATAATTGTCTGTTTGGTGCGTACAAAATTTATGACCACAGAGGTCGAGTTCTGCCTAAAGTGATCAGATTAATGCAGTATATACGTCATTTAAGTACACAGCTTCATCGCACGCAAACTGGGTCAAATCTGCATCTTACGGTTCAAATGAAAACAAAGTTTCTCGTTTCTCCTTCACTGTTGGACCGAAATTTTCGATTTTCGTAATAGTCTTTGTACAGCTATGGAGCATAATAACAACACCAAACTTGTGTTTAAACTCAAGTTTATTAAGAACAGTCGAGTTAATACAATTATCCGTCGACCACCTCCAAATTTGCTGTGAAGCAGGGAACCAGCGCGACATTGTTTTTATATAGATGAATGTAAAATTTTTAGGCCAGAGATTACGTATCAGTACAAGATCTAGTCTTGCATGGACTTTCTACCGAATGAATGA
The DNA here is from genome assembly GCA_964023275.1 of Norana najaformis. Taxonomy (NCBI): domain Eukaryota; kingdom Metazoa; phylum Annelida; class Clitellata; order Crassiclitellata; family Hormogastridae; genus Norana; species Norana najaformis. Next base: position 9,164,589 of record OZ029916.1, on the reverse strand, counting down.
ATAAATGATTACACGAATCGATTCGCTGGATACATTCTCCGCGTCTAAACTTGTAAACTGTGCATAAGGGCCTACATTCAGAGCTTTAAAAGTTGTAAGAACCAGTTAACTTACAGTTAGTTCACTCAAAGAAAATTGATGCGGCAGATGGATTCCTATTCAAAATTCGAATGTAAGGGGCAAGAAAACAGACAGAAAGATGTTTATTAAGCTGACTGCAATTGAAACCTATTGGACGCCCTGAACAAAGGAAGTCTGGACTGTTATTGTGTGCCTTCATGTTCAGAGGTGCTGGTGACAGCACGGTCTGTACAGAGAGTTCTGTACAAATTATAAACGATTGAATCGGGTGGCGTCGATGTTCAACGAGGACTATAGGCCTATTGTACATAGGCCTATTTAGTTTAGAGGAAACTGTGAAGACCACTATAGTGCGGGTAGTTTTAAAGTCGGGAGTAGATCACATTCTCATAGTCAAACACGTGCATGAAGCAAAATTATGCAGGGCTTATTGGCGTAATGTTATAAAGCAAGCTGAGGCTATTGTGAAATAACCCACATAAGTCGTGTATGTGGCGGTCGCGATCTGGACATGACTTCGCGGGGCGGGGGTGATTCCATCCCTGTTCTACTTCCAGAGCCACCCGACATTGCTGCTCCTTCTACTCTCAACCTTCTACCTACCACCTCTGTCCATAGTATTCGTTATCTCCAACAAAGGTTCAGGATTGGCCGTTTCCTTAATGGAGACAACACTGTAACGCTCTATCTGCCTCCTCCGCGTTCGCTAGATGGACAACATCTTAACATCTTTACGCCTATCAGCAATAATCTTTTCCTTTTCGTGTGCTTCTTAAAAGACCGTCCGGGAAAACCACAAGTTGACTGGATGCCTGGCGTCTCAAAGAATTTTTAGAATGTCTATGAATATTAAAATGATATTGAAATTAAAAGTGGCATCCTGTTGATTGATACACATTTTGCACGCATTTAATTTGTTATTAAGTCTCAGTTCAAAATATACTTTTAGAGCATAACCTTCAGGCTTTAGGATTCAGTTCAACTGCCAACGCCTGTATGTTTCTGTACATGTAAATATGCACGTATAATCACTCACGTAGCCCCCGTGGGTCTACATAACTATCTTATTAATAAGTCCTGCATGCATGTGTGTGGCCGGCTAGCAGCCTCTTAATTAAACAGGATCCATTTGACTTGACAGCTTAAACAGCGGAGGAAGGGTAGGCGTTGTTACGTCTCTAGATTCAATTAGGCAGCCGGTCACTCATAACCTATGACCGAAAGCTGCACCACAGCTGCAACAGGATGCATATTATACTAATATAGCCTACGGAATTATTACAAGTTTATAGCCTGTTTATAGGTACATCGTGAATATTTATGTATGTAGAAAAAGCACTGACCTTTTCGGAACCTCCCACTGCCTCTGAAATATAGCTCCCTTATCTAAGAAGGTGCTACATAAGACAAGCTGATAATGTTTCTTGAGCTATTTCTGAAGGACCTGTTCGGATTATCACTAGAAGATCTTATCAATGATTATCAAAGCTAGATTATCAATGCCCCAGAAGAACGGTCCAAAATAGGCCTACCATACAAGTTGCCGATGGCACGGGACTAACAGAGGGAACTAACAAAGGAAGTTTCACCCATCAAGTCATTTTCAATTAATTCAACACGTTTGCAAATGCAATACTTACTTACTTGCCCTACTTCAATTTCTTCTGTCAACTAATTGGTAAAAGGAATTTCAAAGGAGTTTAAAGAGAATTTTAAAGGAATTTTAAGACGGTATTTACTGCTAGTTGTTAGAGTATTTCCACAGATTTCCTGACTTCAAGAAGAAGATTGTTGGCTAGACTAGAAACAAATAAGTTTAAAGACAATGACTGTAGACAACTGTGTTCGTCTACCCGGCCGGCACAGACCCTCCATCTGACCCCTCGATCTGACCCCTCCATCTGCGCCACGTGATGCGTTAGGTATGAAAAAACATTTTGCCCTGACTGGTTCAGATGATTCGGTCACATTCCCCAATTCAATTCACTCCTACCCCTACATCCATATATATATATATATATATATATATATATATATATATATATATATATATATATATATATATATATATATATATATATATATATATATATATATATATATATATATATATATATATATATATATATATATATATATATATATATGCTGGTATACAATGATGTGCATTTGCATGTATAGATATATACGTATATACATGCCCAAACTTGAGCATATATGGGTATAGACGTTTGCCGCTAAATTTAGCTATATATATATGTATATATATAATGTAGAGCAGCAGAGGGTGTCTTCAAACTTTGATAATTATCATCGGCAAACTAAATTTGTCTGTGTCCGGGAGTAGTAATTGGTCTGAGTCTATGACGCGAAAAATCTATCAACGCATGTAATGGAGGCCTAGGCCTTCGAAGTCATCATGTCTGCATGCTAACAGCAGCGATTAATGTGGCCATATGCAGCAGAACACTCGCACACAAACTGTCTGCCTATAAAGCACAGTCAATGTGGCCTATTAACAAAGTTCTACATGACAGGCGGCACTTCTGGCTGCAACCAGTATAGGCCTATATATATATATATATATATATATATATATATATATATATATATATATATATATATATATATATATATATATATATATATATATATATATATATATATATATATATATATATATATATATATATATATATATATATCTTGTTGGTCGCACAGGTCATGAAAGCTACGTTATTGTTATACAATGTTGCTTACCTCAGAGCGAGGTTTAATCCGGGAGTTCATACCCACTGTAAATTATCCGTCTGATGCGGGTTCAACTCTCGTTTCATATCAGGTCTAGTTTAACGGAACTCGATAAAACAGGCCTACATTAGTAATTGTTCTCAAATACAATTCATTATATCGAAAGAGCAGCGTATAATGTGCGTGCGTGCGTGTGCGTGTGTGACGGTCGCCGTCTGGACATAACTTCGCGGTGCCCAGTTCTGCGCTCACAGTCACCCACATCTCTGTCCCTTCTACTTTAGATGTAAAATGGCCGTTCCGTACCACATCTCTGCCCATAACATCAGTTCTGTCAAAGAAAGACCCAGGATTGGCCGCTTCCTTAAGGGAGTCGATACTGTAAAGTTCTGTCTCGGGATCCGAGGCATAGGCATAGCCACGCATAGGCCCACTTCGTGATCCTACAATGACAGGAAATGGTATTTGCGATCTCTTACACGCATCTGTTCCGCAGATCAGGAGACTCGTAAAGGCCTCCACTTATCACTTGTATGTACGTATGTATGCATGACTGTATGTACGTGTATGTATATATTTATGTACGTACGTACGTACATATGTAGGTATGTATGTATATATGTGTGTGTATGTATGTATTAAGAACTTAATACAGTACATTTTAAGGACCTCTAATTAGCACTGCATACGCGAATTTTAATTGATCTAAATAAGTGCCAGTTGAAGTTGAAAATGTGTTTTTTCTCAGGATCAACTAAAACACTAGATCGACATATATGCAACTGCAGAGTCTCCCAAAAGGAAGGTCCGACATAGGGCCTACATGTAGGAAAGGCACGATAGGTTCGAGTTGACTTTCGGAAGCGCAGCACTTCCATGTATTCCTAAAGGCAGCAGAGCGCAACAATCGCCGATCCTTCTGACTCGAGACTGGAACACAAAGATTCGTGAGGTACGCTGGTGCTGAACCAGAAAGTGAGACTCGTCTCAACATGAGGATCTTGAATTCATTCGATCAGCACCAGGAAGCCAACGCATTATACGAAGGTCTACACCGTCAATTAATTATCTCTTAAATTCGTTTACCCAGGAACTTTAGGCGTAATTACTTCACGTGCATCTGAAGATTTCCTGGAAACGGCGTCTTATAGTTGTGTAATTAATTATCTGTAGCGGTCCAGTTTCATTTTACCTAATTCTCTTTACCAAGCTAAATTACTTACTTAATCAAAATTAGATGTCTAAGTGCGCTGTATAAATACTTGAGCCGCTACGTGTTACAAACATTGATAATATGTTGCAGTTCACCTTATTCAAGTATTTACTGTTATCATCAATTTATGAATAGTAGGCCTAACTCATCATTGAGTTTGGTTGTCGAATGGTGGAACCTTCGATCTAAAATTCATCGAAAGAACAGAATAACTGCTTGTCTACCAAGTGGTATCCAGCGTGGTATTGAAGAATCGCCATATTGCCTCTTTACGTTGAAGGACTCTGAGAAAACTGCACTGCCGCGTGAAAGGTGGAAACGGATTCATACTTTTATTGAAGGACTTTGGTGAAACTGAAATGGAGAAGCAATTCTTGGGGAAGGGAGGTTAAATGTTATTACACCTTTAGCATAAATAATTAATTTGCTGGTCATTGAAGTAAGGTAGTTAAATTCTTTCATTATGTGAATGTAAATGATCTGTTTGGACGAATTACATTGAATCGTCTGTAATAAAACATTTGAAATAGACATATAACGAGTAATATAGGCCTAGTCCACAGTTTCACGAACAAAGACACGTTCGAATGCTACGATCTAAGGTCCTTCAGTTCGTTATAACTCGCGACGAATCTACATCGTCCGATTTCAGCATTAATTTCGACACATTCGATCGGAAAGTCTTTTAATACGGCTCCTTGCAGCTAAGACTTCGCTCCTACTTGTCTTAAACGGCGACTTAGTACAGTCAAATCGACCGAATAGACTCCAACTTGAGAATTACAAGGCGTCCAAAACGGTCTGCTACTTTTCGTAAGACTCGCGAATTTCAACGGCTTCACGCTTAAATCCTTTGCAGAAGATCGTCTGTTGGACGATGTCAGAATTTTCAAATTCTTCACTGTCATGCTCGTACTTGCAGTTTCAACGGTTAGACCGATCGTTTGGTGAGTTATGGTTGCCTTTCAAATTCGCTTTGTCACGGTTACAGCTGGCCTCGTTGAACAACGGATTTCAATGGAGTTGCTTAGTCAATACACAGCAAATCTACTTCATATTCATAAATTAGCTAAACTGGTCTTCTCTATTTAACTAATTACTTACACTAATGCTGGCCGGCTTAAGACTATACTAAATCTAATCATTCTTAACTATTCCTAAAAATTACGACATCTAGTCAGTATGAGCTAAATCTAGTCAAATGCGGATTAAAATGACGGCGCGCTACATTATCATACCATTTTAGAACACTTAGTTCTTTCACCGTTCATTTTCTACTGTCCTTCTCTTTCATGCGCTGGTAAAACCAAGTCCAATCTCTCCATGGCAGTTGTGAAAAACTCCGAAACTTCTCAACGCCAAACAAAAGCTACTCTAGGGAGACCAGCTTTATCGCCGGCGCTATATGAATTCAACTCCGGAAGATCCTGGTTGTTTCGTCAGCTTCGGTGCCAGGTCATAATTCGGGGATCAGGTCGGAGGAGAGAATGTGTTGTTAAGGTGGAAAGTGGTTATGATGGCAACAGTGGTCGTAAGGTGGTCGATGATGGGATGAAGGATTGGATAATTGGAAAAGTTCGGTTTTCAGTCTTGGGTGAAATCATGGAGGAGAGAGGGCAAGCGGAGGAAAGCTTACATTTACTGGTGACAATGGAGGATTAGCGAACTGTTGGAGTTCTTTCGGGTGTTCGTTTCAAAGGGCAGGTGTAGCATAGGCCTGCAGATTCAGAAGCGATTGCAGAATTTTAGAGGGCATAGTGTCTTTGATAAGGGTGTACAGCCTATATTCGGAACAGTTCGTAGCTTTTTGTGTAGGGTATAAATTCCTGCTCCGAAATATTTCAAAATTTTGTGATTAGTTAGGCTTAAATGTTACATGTTTTCGCCTCTGTGTCCCTGACCAGCACTTCGTCTCCGGACTAGATATAATCGTGATCGTAATCTCGAGATTTCTACAGCGCCCAACGAAAGCTTAGTCGCAGGAACCAGCTTATTCACAGGCGCTTAGTCAAAAAAATCGTTAGGCAGGAAGGGTTCGTTTCGTTAACGAGTCTGGCAGGCAGACAGTCAGACGGCTACGGTGGGTGGTGTTTGGAATTAACCCGGAAAGTGAGATAAGAGGATGAGGAAAAATCAGAATAGGATTTTTGGAAGAGGATTGTTTTGAGTGCTGAGTTAAAGATCAGCGCAGAAATTGCAAACGGTGAAGTGTTGGTGAGTTCGTATGATAGATTAGATATCTGTCGTAATTCTGGCGGGAGTTTACGTATGTCCGGACACCTCGTGGTCTTATTTCATTCAACGGCCTCACCTAACATCTGTCCGACCTTCAACTGGGCCTCTACCCGGTCTGACTCTTTGTCTTTGAGACCTGTCTACGGCACCAGTTTCATGTCGGCACTAAGCGTCAAAGTTACCTCTCATCGTCTCCATGTGTCCCTGGGAGGCCCCTACATGATTTCAGCCCCTCTAGTCTACGGCGCAATCTTCACAGCAAGTTGCTTTTCCTAGGTGGGATGCATGCAGACACTTTGTGTATAATCGGATTGCATGGCATCTGTGGAAAGGTGTTATTATTTGAGACTGAAGACACGCTAGCAGTAATTTCAAGAGTGTTTGCATTGGGCCTGGACTACATGCATAAATATGTAATGAGTGCGCAAGTGTAGGCTCAGCATGAATGTGCGGCCTAATTGGAGAGTTATATCCGGGAAGAAAGGTCTTTTAGTCAAATGCATAGGAATTTCGTTTCATCTGCAGTGTTCGGCTGAACGGCGCACCAGGATTTTAATGTACACGTGAAAGTCAACTTATCAAACTACACAGAAGGTATGTTTTCAAAACAAACTTTATTTAAAAACTGCTTTGCAATTGGCTGTTTATAAACCATGCTTTCATAGTCGTCGTCGTTATCATCATCATCATCATCAACATCATCATCATCAATAGCATCAGCATCAGCATTATCAGCATCATCTTCTTCGTCATCGGCATCATCATCATATCAGCATCATTGTCGTCGTCACCGCCGTCATCATCATAGTTGTCGTCATTATCATCATCATCATCTTCGTATATGTAGCTAGGCAAATAATATAGCGCCTTTGCGAACCTCTCAAAACCACTGCTCATCCTTCTCCTCCTCCTCATCATCACTGCAGCATGGGAAGCACTGGCACCGCCAGTACCGGCATCGCCAGTACCGGTCACCAGTACTGGCACCGCTTCATTAAACATGATTATCATTATTATTCTGTCACGTTCCGTGTATTTGCAGAGAAGAAAAAAGACAGCAATTTGTCTTCTCTGGACTTTCAAGCCACTGATCATCAAACAGCCATGGTCGAACCATCGAGTCAACAGAAGGTAGGCCTATGCACACATAACCTACTAGGCCTACATACAGCCTATGCTTGGATCTTCGGATTATTAGCAGGAGGACGTCTGAGGACCCGGTAACCAACACAATCCAATGATACTTAATAGAACTGTGGATTAATTTTAGACCTGCTTAGGCTGCGTTGGAGGCGAGACATGTAAATTCTTAAAAACCATAGTTTATGACTCAATATTAGGTTAGCTAGTTAGCTACATTGGTTAAAGCTTACGCCAAGGCGTCTGCAGGGCCTATGCCTGAGGATAGCTGTACGCATACCGATAGTAGATATATTTCAGAGATAATAACCTCGAGCTTGCACGGGCTAGCATTCAAATGAGCAGCGATGGTGAAGGATCTCACCCGATAAATTCAATGAAAATGAGCAAGATCGAGTGAGACCATTTGGTTGCTAGAGAAAACCATGTACATATCTAGGCTTAGCCGATGGACACATGGCGTGTAAACAAATGTCTTACTTACTGTCTTACTTATAGGCAGTAGTACCGTGTCGGCATTTTTTATTTATTATTTCTTTATTTGTTAGAACTAATGATACAATGACGAAGCCTCAGTCGAAGCTCTGAAGAGTTGGCTCAAGGTTTCCAAGTCGCGATTATCTTATGAATATTTATCGATGTAAACTTTCCAAGGCAAGAAGTAATGGCGTCTCGTGAATGAATGAAAAATTACGAGATTACGCTGACCTCTGGCGAATTGTAGGCGACTTAAATGCTCGTTGAATCAATCTATTTCCTTGATTCAACTAGCGAAAGTGACCGGAGGAGATCTGGGTCACGTCCATAGTTAGCTGCAGACGTTTGTAAAATTAATTTTTTGTAAACTGTACACGTTTTTCTATAGCGACCATATGGCCTCCACCTGCACACGGGTGAGATCCTTGACTCGGATTCTCTATTTCTCTTCATCTTCGAAGGATAACCAACCACAGCCCTCACAGCTGAGGCTTGAAAGCAACTTTTCAGAGGGCAGTTTAAATTAGCTCCGCCATTGGGCGCATTCAAACGTTAATAAAGAAATTACATATAATTTCGTGAAGAGAGAACCTGAGCAGCAAAGTCCAATTGGAGGTCTTAGTAAATTCAATATGGATCCTGTTGTGGTTTTAAAATTTTTCAATTGTTTATTTAACAAAATAACAAAATGCACAGAGAAAAGTAAAAAGTACTTATTCCTAGCTTGGACAAGTATTAAGGAACAGTGTTTCCATAGCGATCACATAGCCCTGAGCGTGCTAATTTTTCCGTTAATTTTTCCTTCACTACCGCTGTCCTCTTGAAAGGGCACCACGCCAGTGTGAGTAGTCATATACGTGTCTTTGACAATCCGCATAGAAATCTGAAAAATCATTGTAACAATCGGCAGGATGCGATTTTTGGTTGGCAGCAGTGGGGTAAGACACTAGGGTAGAAATTCAGTGGGAGAGTCCCTGAAATAGAGGAAAGTTCCCTAGTGGCGGCTCCATGAACTGTTACTTAACACAATATAACGTTTACAAAAACGAAGTCTCTGCAGCCTGCTGGGAACTTAAAGAGCCTGGGATCCGGTTCACTGAATGGTTGAATCGGGAGTTGATTCGCCTCTGACCAGTAGGCCTATCCTCTTGCATAGGCCTAAGCCACGAATATGAGTTTAGGCGGAGTAAAATTATGAAATGTAACAAATGAGGAAATTTCTATAATTAAGTGTTTACAGCAGTTCTGTTCGTTTCATCGATCTGACTATAAACATGACCTACTTAGGCTTACTATTCCCTGTTTGCTTGCGGTTTTACCCTCTTGTTTACTGTTTCATATTAGGCTACACTTTCTCCTTCCAAGTAGCCTTGGTAGCGGACTAGCGGTTTCAGGTTCTTGTGTGTACGATTCCACCTCTAGTCAAAGTACCATGCTGTTCCAACCCTCCTCTCTTTTCCTTTCTTCTCCGATTGCTATTTATGACAGCTTCAGATTTAAGATAATTATATTTTAATCAATCTCCTCTCTTCCTATAATTTCTGAGAACTGACGACCACTTGTTTTCCACTCTGATATGCAACCTTTTGGCAGGAGCGAAATTTGTCGGGGAAATATGTTTCAGTGGGAGATAGTCTGAACCTGCAAGGGAGGGGAAGTTCCCTCTTCCTCAATGACCCCTGCCCTGCCCTGCCCTGACAAATCACACCTTCTCCCTTTCGTGGCTTTCAAGTGTGAATCGGCGACGACTTGGGGCCACTCAGCTGCCATGTGAAGTGTGAAATGCAATGACAGCTGCAGAGGAAACTAAGGCAGTGGGAAGGTTCTTGCAAATGCAGCCAGTTACATCGGAAATGAGCCAACTCCCATTCAATAAAAGAGGCCATGCACTCACAATACTGGCTTAGTTAGCTACATTGGTTAAAGCGTACGCCAAGAAGCCTTTGGACTGAGGATGCCGGTTCGCATACCGATATTGCCTATATTTGAGAGATGTTAACCTCGGGCTAGCACCGTCTGTACGCGGGGACCTTAAATGGCGTGGCATCCGTTCAAACGGGCACCCGATAAATTCACAGAAAACTGAGCAGGGTCGCGGCCATACGGTCGCTGTAGAAAAACGTGTACGCCTACATTTACATTTACAGTAAAGCAGAGCAGCAGAGTTGATAGGTCGTCGAGGAGCCGCAGTGATGGGCTGGATGTTTAATGGTTGTTGAGTCTTTGGAGACTCTCAGTAAAGAGGCGTAGCTGTAATTATTATTTCCGAGAACACCTGAGCAAGAGCTAGTCAGCTAAGTACTCTCCACTGTAAACCCAAATTCTTACTTCAGCGCCCCGAAGACAGACCACTCCACAGCTACATTCCCTCCATGACCTTTTGCTACCCAACTAACTACCCAACACCTCCACTTCGCCACCATGAAAACGGCTGGATGAGGACCGTGAGGTGAGTCATCCGCTACAGCGTCTACACTGAAATTGGGGTCCGTTGGTGTCCTTTGCTGCTCCACTATGCTGCCCAGCATGAAGTGACTCATCATAATGGGAACAGGCGCAGACGTTGGTCTAGGGCTAGTAGAGATTAAGTGGGAAAGCCAATCGGGCGGCTGCTGAGCGAGGGTTTAAGGCTCATGAATATGTATTTTCGCCGATGCGCTTCTTTTCGAATGAGTTTAATTCTAGGCTAAGAGGCGTCCATCCATTTAGCGTTGGGGATTCGAATGCGTTTGACCGTTGGGCAGCAGCCTCCGCTGACCAAATGAGCCTGGATTAAACTCCTACGGGATTTATCAGGTGTGTTTATTTAGTCAAAGTTTTGCTAAAGAAACAGACCACTGAGGAATATTTTAAATTACATTTTGAAAGTAAGGATGCGTGGTCTTGGAGTTACTTTCGTGGAGTATATATTCAAAATACAGTATCATCGTCATCATGATCGTCGTCATTTTCATAAACATCGTCGTCGTCACCATCGTCATCGTCGTCTCCATCATCGTCGTCGTCATCATCATCATCAGCAGCAACAACAATCAAACAGCAACGACAATCAGTTGTTGTAGCACTTGGTGAATTTGGTGGCAATATGTTTGATTGAATGAAACTTATTTTGTTAGTTGTTTGTTAAGTTTCCTTATGTTTAGTACGAGTTTTGCTTTGTCACCGTTGATGTTGTCTTTCCATCAAGGTCTTGATTTTCCAGTACTTCTTGTAATCATAAAAATTGTGCAACATAATGAACTGTTCATTGATCAGTTTTGACTAGTGGGGTTGCTACGTCCAAGAACAGTATTATCTTATTTATATGTTTATAATTTTCTGTGATCTTTAAGATTTTAGGAATTTTCAATAAAGCATTAATTTTTGTCATGTTTACATAGCGTCCAGCATTATGATCCACCGAGGACAAAAATATGGATAGTTTGTATCATCGTCTTGAATTGTTATGCCTTTTTTCTTTGTTATCTCCATGCTTCTTTGTGCCATGTTCATTCTTCACAATGCTTGTCAAGTTCATCCAGTTCTCCTTTGTATAACTGCTATATGCATTGCCCTGGGGGCACCAAGTTACCCCAGAGTGGGGGATTTTGGGACAAGAGAACTAGAGCTTCCAAGGGGCAACAGGTACTTTTGAAACATGAAGTTTATGAGGTCATACTTTACTGAGCACTGGAAATTTGATGACCTGTTTTTGTTGTTAATCACAATTGTTATGCCAGTCTGTGTTGCACAGATTTTACAACCTTTGTTTGTCACTACAGCTTTATGTTAGCTTTATGTTAGATGTTACTGTCCGTTCTGTAGAGCAGAAATTATTTTAATGATGTTATTTTAGTCATTGGAATTATTGAGGACAATAGACGGCTTTCGTATCCTAACAAATTCTGAGGACATTTAGGCACTGTCCGTATTTTCAGTGACCGTTCTCATCTTCCAGTGTCAAAACTGACCTATAATTTGGTGGGTTGGCATCTCAGGAGCGAGGGGCTGAGTTGAGGGCTTGGTCTCATGGCCACCTGGAGCAACCACTGATGTGTACCAAATACCTAGCATAATTGTAATCATATTATAAGTACTACTATAATTATAATTGTTATTCTTGCATTTATTAAGCACCACAATCCAGTGACAAAGCATTGTCAATGGCGCTGAGCAACTGTGCGTGAAGGACTTGCTCAAGGTCCCTACAAAGTAATCGTTTTAAGGAAATCTCGAACCCCCAGGCTTCGTTGGTGGAAGCCTTAACCTAAATGAGACATCTGATGCTCGGTTTTCCAAATTTTTGAGGACCCAAAAACATTGTTTTCGACAGTCATTGTTCACTAGATTAAAATTGAAAGCTTTCGACAATATCTTGATTGTCTCAAAATTGTCAGCAGCAAAGTTTTCATGTAAAAGTTGAATGCATTACAGCCTTGAGAATAAATTTTGCAAATAAGACAACTCTAAGAAAAAAATTATAAATAAACACACTTATTATAAATCACTTGAATATATTATTATTATTATTGAATATTATATATTATTCTGTATTATTATATATTACCTGAACAGTGAGGATATATATGCTTAAAATTAAAATTGTAGAAAACAATAAGATATTGTCTCACTAATTACCCTTTATCTGATGCTGACTGTAATAATCATTTACCAGCTGACATTCTGACAATTTGTTTAGATATTTAAGGCCTTTAGGTACAACTGAATAACATAATATAGCAGTTCTGATTAAAATTAATAGTTTAAAGTAAGAAAGTCTATTTGCTGCCGGCATTTTCTCAACCGTGGGTAAGTCAGAGTTTGAATGCACTGTAGTTGTTAATCAGAGAACATTTTAAAAATACTTTCTTTCCTTATTTTGATTAGAGTTCTTTATAACTTTAAAACTTTCGACGTGTTATTATTTAGCCCCTATTTCCCTGAAAGAGTGAAATCATAAGTGCTGCAGTATGTGGGATGTAGATAAGCCCTCATGAATATTATAAATGCGGGTGAGCTAGCTTAATTAGGGCATGTTGAAGTCTATGATTAGGGCTTACAGCGTTCTAGCCCATAATTGGCCCTCATTTCCGCAGAGTACTTCTCAGTACTTAGTAATAACGGATTGGGTGAGGGCTTCGTGCCTTGCTGGGAGGCTGCATCTGTGTGCTGGTTGGGTGCAGTTTGGATTTTTAGCTGGTATCTTCTGGGCTTTTATCAGAAACATTGTGCAGGACTGGCATGTGTTAGTCAGTGGTCCAGATTAGTCACTGGACTGGCCACTGCACAGATTTCAGAGGTCAGTCATGTCTAAGATGAATGCCAAAAGGTGTAGCACAGTTCTGCAATAATGATCAGTGGTATTTGACCCCTGATGGGCCCGAGATTCAAATGCAACTTGTGTTGCATGGGTGAAAACTTTGATACATTAGTGACTCAGCCATATTGAGCATATTTGAGCTTGCCACTGGTGACTCTTCTAGTTGTCTTTTAGTTATCTGAGCTATGTTCACTTACAGGATACTATTCTGTTCTTAATGACACTTAACATCATTAGTGACTTTTAACATCAGGTCTAGCGCAGCGAGCGCCACTGATTAGTCTTTGCTTGAAGAGGCACCGCTATACAAATTTAAAATTACAATTACAATTTCAAAGTAGAAAAAGAAGAAGACCAATGTCATAAGCTAACCAGGAGAGGTGGCCATAGGTATGAAGTGTTAACGACTTCACTTTCTTTGCACATCTTCTTCCAATTTTCTACGGTCTTATAAGGTAGCTGAGTTTGCTTAGGGGTGCAAGTGGCACAGAAATCTCCAAACATCTTTTTGCCCTAATAGGGATTTGAACCTCCGACCTCCTGGCTGAGTCCAGTCTCCTGACCAGTAGACTATCATGCACCCCTGAGGACATATGATGTTACAGAATTAAAGTTTGCTCATGGAGTAGTGGAAATGCACTGACCTTAGTTCAAATCCTGGTGGTTCAAATGAACTCACTGACATACTTATGGTGGTGGTGGTTGAAGTGAACTCACTGACGCACTTGTGGTGGTGGTGGCGGCGGCGGCGGTGGTGGCAGTGGCAGCGGCTGCATTGGTGTTGATGAGTGTGATGGTGGTAGTGTGGTGCTGATGATGATGATGTTAATGATGATTTGTCGGTGTGGCATTGTGTGTTGTCTTGGCCATAACATTAGAAAGTATAGTCTGCCTGAATAATGAAGATTAAAAGGAGTTGGAGTAGATCCGGGGTTAGAGACGTGAACCATATGCTTTGCTGGCCAATGACACCAGAGTTCTGTGAAATAACAAACAGCCAGACCGTCCGTTACAACTGGATCTGAACTCATAAAACTCATAGAACTCATTAAATGTTGATTTTATATAAATGCAGTGGCAATTTTTGGCTTCTCTTGTCTGGGCCTAATATTAAAAATGACAGGGAGTGATAAATGAGAGTAAATTTGCGTGGTGAATTATATCCTGTACATTAATTAAGTGTCCAACTCTATATGCTACAGTGGCCTAAAATGGACAATCTTTCTGAACGCCACTCTGTTACGGATATCCTTTGAGGAGAGTGAATCAGAGGAACATAAACTGCCTCTGTCCCAGAACAGCTAGGACATGCCTTTGTTTCTTAATCTGGTTTTGGCTGGCTGTTTAACCATTGTGTAAGTCTTTAGGTCAACAGAGATGGAGAGATGGAGTTGCAAATAATGGCAGCTGGCCATAGTTATGCTAGTACTGTAATAGTGGCCTGCATGTAACTGTTTAGTTTGTGGTAACTGTTCCACCAAATGACACCCTAGAAAACTAAGGTGTGTCTGACTTCTGGAGAACACAAGATCAGCATTAAATTAAGATTTGTCAGATCCAGTTCTTTTCCCCTGTTTAGTCCAAGTCTTGTTATGTCTTTGTTTATAAATGTCTGTACAGGATAGTCATTCCTGTTTAGTCCAAGTCTTGTTATGTCTTTGTTTATAAATGTCTGTACAGGATAGTCATTCCTGTTTAGTCCAAGTCTTGTTATGCCTTTGTTTATAAATGTCTGTACAGGATAGTCATTCCTGTTTAGTCCAAGTCTTGTTATGCCTTTGTTTATAAATGTCTGTACAGGATAGTCATTCCTGTTTAGTCCAAGTCTTGTTATGCCTTTGTTTATAAATGTCTGTACAGGATAGTCATTCCTGTTTAGTCCAAGTCTTGTTATGTCTTTGTTTATAAATGTCTGTACAGGATAGTCATTCCTGTTTAGTCCAAGTCTTGTTATGTCTTTGTTTATAAATGTCTGTACAGGATAGTCATTCCTGTTTAGTCCAAGTCTTGTTATGCCTTTGTTTATAAATGTCTGTACAGGATAGTCATTCCTGTTTAGTCCAAGTCTTGTTATGCCTTTGTTTATAAATGTCTGTACAGGATAGTCATTCCTGTTTAGTCCAAGTCTTGTTATGTCTTTGTTTATAAATGTCTGTACAGGATAGTCATTCCTGTTTAGTCCAAGTCTTGTTATGTCTTTGTTTATAAATGTCTGTACAGGATAGTCATTCCTGTTTAGTCCAAGTCTTGTTATGCCTTTGTTTATAAATGTCTGTACAGGATAGTCATTCCTGTTTAGTCCAAGTCTTGTTATGTCTTTGTTTATAAATGTCTGTACAGGATAGTCATTCCTGTTTAGTCCAAGTCTTGTTATGTCTTTGTTTATAAATGTCTGTACAGGATAGTCATGATATTCATTTGCTTCTCTTTCCTTCGATGTTACATGTAGTGCCTTGTGCAGGAACAGTTAATTGACATTCTTTCCACATGACCAGACCATCAAAGTCTTGGACAAATGACTTTATCCAGCTGAGTTGTCTACATATCCAAGGACTGTCATATTTCGTCATTTTTTCCATTTTATAGTCTTGAAATTCCTGCATTGTTTTTCCACAGTTTTTCATTTTTGTTGTGAAGCTTTTCAGTGATTTTAATGGATCAGTTTGAACTGTTTTATAACATGGTTAAACTGATTGCTGAACTTTTACATGTGTTTACTTTCTATTATGTTTTTACTCTCTTTTGCTTAATTACTTCTGTAACTCACATCTTATTGTGCATCACATGGCCTTTTCTTTTCTTCACCAAGGAGTGTTTGAATGTTTTCATGATTCTGCTAGACAAACTTTGCGTGCATCGTTTAATTTCTTACTTATTTTCTGTACATTATTCTGACCATTCTCTTCTTTTGAACCTCTTTGTTTTGATCGACAGTGTTCGTTTAGTTTGCCTCCCTTTCACTATGACATTCTCTCTGAACTTATCACAATGCCTGACCTAAATATAGACATAGATATTGTGTACCGTGATGCTTCACAAAATTTTGGGATCTGCCATCTGGCTTTGATCTTATGCAGTGCATCTCTTTCCCAGCTCATGACGTGGGCCATACGCTTGACCTTATAACCTGTTACAGTTGTTCTGCTGTTATGAATATCTCTCCTTCTGAGTCATATTTGGTTCTCCATACTGCCATTTCTGCTCAGGTTTCTTTCCACCATAAGCCGCTTTGGAATTTGCCGCCATTCTATTCATTGTATAAGTTCTGTCAGTTCTTCGATGTGATTCAAGTCTTTACTTAAGACTTATCTGTTTCAGCTTATGCACCATAGCTTAACTTATGGTTTCTCTGACCCATAGGAATTTGACCTGGCTTCACCTATGGATTATGATTTGATTACAATTTCACTTGAAGTGACCATCAGTTTTTGATGCCTTGGGCATTATGATAACGGCAATATAGAAGTCATTAGATTAGATTAGATTAGTATATGGAAGTAAGTCAAGCAAGAAAGGTCTGTTAAGCAAAAGGGTGTATGTAGGAGTTATAAAAGCCTAGAAGAAGTTTACACAAGTCATATTGCAGAAGAACTGAAGAACTGGTTAGTGAGAGAACATTTACGAAAGCAACACACAGCAACATGCCATGAAGAAATGACAAAATTCAATAAATGTGCATAATGACTTGCACAAACTTCCTCAAGGCTTCCATTTACTCCCATGCATACTTTTTACTTAACAGTCTTTCAAATGCAACTTACCTCTGACTGTTTCATTGTTTGCTTTAAATAAGTGATTTCTGATAAGCTTCAAGTGAACCTTCTGGACCTGCTGTGTACTAATTCTTATCTGACTACCAGACAGTCACTAGTTGGAAATGTTTGTGATTATTTTCTCTATGATGTTCTCCTTTGAAATTATGCCTAAGTTGTTTCCTTGAATAAGCTCTGTGACATGTTGGTCCATCATAAAGATATTACTGTCATGAAATCTAAGAATCTCTTAGTCTCTCTTCATCCCATTTCTGTGTTAGTCATTTCTAATAGTTCTTGCAGCCCTCCCCCCACTTGATGCTGAGTAGCAAATGCCCATTCAGAAATCAGCCTTACTCATTTGATCTCACACCCGTTGCTCTCTTCAATAGATACATTTCGTGTCGCAGTCTCTGTATTCTGATGCACTGCATTATTTTGATTTCACTTTTGGCAGGAACATAATGTGTTTCCTCTTCCCTTTTGAGCAGCGTCCACTTAATAGGGGCCGTAACATTTATATTCAAGGAAAATTCCTGACATTTGCGCTATCTATAGTATGCTTGTAATGTTTATGTTGCAATGGATGTTGTGCATAGCATACGTTCTGTCTTAGTTGCGTCAAGTGTCGCATTAAAAACATCGTATTCTGCTTATGCTACAGCAATCTGTGGAGTGATTTTGATCAGTAGAATTCTGTGAGGTGGTGAGATACTTACATCAGTTTTTGTGGCTTTTTATTCATAAAAGTCATTAAATTGCTTGTGTTCTGTTGTGTCTTGTTATTCTAGCGTATGCGATTCATGCCCAGCCATTTGCAAGCATCATTATCTGCATATGCTAGAAAAGATTGTATCACGTTACATTACACAACACACAGAAACCTTGAATGTAATGTAAAGGACGTTTTTGTAGCACAGTTTTTAATGGTGGGTCTTCTGCTGCAAGATTTGTATCTTGTGAGATTGGTGTATTTCATTCAGCAATCTGTAATCAAAGGTGAGGCTACACCTGACGACGTTTTTACCAGCAAGAAGGACGAGGGCAAGAAGACGTCATCCAGCGCTCATCTGATCCAGGAGGACGACTCTCCAGAAATGGGGGGAAAGAGTGGATCAAAGACCAAGTACGCAGTGCAGCAGAAAGGAAACATGATCAAGTGCAAAGTGATGTTGCTTGATGGATCCGACCTGGAGCTTGAAATTGATGTGAGTTATAATATCTTATTACTTTATTTAATAGATAAGTGATAATATCTTATTACTTTTTTACAAAGATAGATGATAATATCTTATTACCTTATTAAAAAGATAACTGATAATATCTTATTCATCATCATCATCATCATGAACCGTGGGCTCAGCGCCCGTAGGTGTCCGATGCCATTTTCACCATGTTCTTCCACTGTTGTCTGTTCAGTGCGGCATGGCTCAGCTCTTGAAGCGTTGTTCCACACCATTCAGTTATGTCGTCCGCCCATTCCCTGTGCGGTCGTCCTCTTCTGTTACTCCCATCCATCATTCCAAACAATAGTGTTTTGATTTTCCTATCATTGTTCATTCTGCATATATGGCCAAATAGTCCTAATTTCCTTCGAATTAGTTTTTGCATTGAGTTTTCTTTATGATATGTCCATCTGTACAGTTCTTCATTGCTTACATTTTGTATCCATGATATTTTCAGAATCTTCCTAAAACACTTTCTTTCAAAGGCCAATATTCTTCTTTCAACATCTTTAGTGATCACCCAAGCTTCACACCCGTATAACATGCTGCTAAAGATACATGTGCCCAGGACGCTCAGTTTGTTTCCAGCTTTATGGCTTTGCTTTTCCATACCTTATCCATGGGTTTTAATGATGCTGCTGCTTTTGCAATTCTAATGTTGACCTCCTTCCTGTTGTCTAGGTTGTATGTCGTATTACTTTATTTAAGAGATAAGTAGGAGTGTGTAATCTAGAGGTGAACCACAAATAGGAGACTTTTAATATTTATATTTGAGGAAAATTCAATAATTGAAATTAAAAATCAAATTTTTGCCTAGTCCTCTGACTGTCTCTCACCCAAATCCATGTAGTAAATTATAGCCTGTGTAACCAGATGTAAGATAAGTGTTTACCTCAGTTGGCCTTGAGTTAAAACTGTAGTTTGGTTCATATTTGAACTTGAAATTTGCAAATTGCTGATGTTGATTTGGTTTTTGATAAGCATTTTGGTAAATGAAAGGAGAAAATGCAGACCAGCTTTGCATTTTTCAATATGAGAAACTGACGTCGTATTTGTGGCTGGTAAATCTTACTTGGTGCTAGTTTGAAAACAAAGCTACATACAACTTCATTGCTTCAGAATCATTTTCAATTTATCATCCGAAAGTTTTGAAAATCATGAATGAGACAAGTTCAAAAGCCAATGCCTGTGACAACTATTCGTAGAATGCATCATCATCATCATAAGTAAGCATCATCATCATCGTCATCATATTTAATGCAACCAACTCATTGTAAAGAGGAAAATGAAAACAAAAGGCCTGGTCCATAGTCAGCATTTCTCAAAGATAACTTGGACATGTGAACTTGGCCTTGTTTTCACTCTTGACCTCGGATTGACCTGACAGACTCTCCCTTTCTAACCAACCTCTATGGTGCTTATTTTGAAGAACAGGATGAGAACCTTTCATGTCTAAATGATTTTGTTGGCTTGTTCTCTTGGCTTCACTTTTTTGGGATCTGAAGAAATGCAGAATACATGTTAGGTATGTTTAGTCATAACAGAGTTAAGCCTTAGTTTCTTAGTTTTGCTTTTGTGATGGTGCTATGCACTAGGTCTTCATGGTCTTTATCTAAACTTTCTTCAGATAGTCTTATGATTTTAGAGCACCTTTCTCCTATTAGCTGCAGATGGTAGCTCCAGGACAGAAACCTTGAAAGACCTGTATTAGACTGGTCCACTCAGACCGAGCAGCAACCAAATTGGATAAACAGCTGCGGAACTTAGCTGTTAGCCTGGGTTACAGCAGTTAGGAAAGGTTGTTATGGGACTACAGCCTCTGACCTCTGTGTGTTTTAGCTGAGGAAACGGAGAGGATCTGGCTCTCGTAAGGTTCTCTCAGAGACAAGCTGCTGATAAGACTGAGTTCCAAATGATCACATATGTCAGAATATCAGGCCATGTGGTCCTAGTAACATAAGATTAAGTCCATGGGTAAGCAGGGTACTTGGTGGTTGGGTACTTGATTAAGCTGTGTGACTCAGCAGTTTCTTAAACTTCAACATCTGGTAGCTCCCCTTCTGCACTCCTTAGGACTAAGGAGTCATTTTCAAATTTAACTATTACATTGTTTAGTTTTAACTTACACAAAGACAAGAAAGTGAAATAAACTTTGAGACCATTTGTAAACTGGCTGTTTATTAGTAATAATCCTGGAGTTTAAGCTGCAAATATGTGGTTCATGTCCATTAGTGATAAAATACGTGACATCTGTCGTTACATCATATGCCAGAAATCTGGCAGATTTTTTGAAAATGGGATAATTATGTTTTTAAGACATGCTGTCATCAGTCATAGTTCTCATGGCCCTCAGCTGTACTTTTTCCTGAAACAAGCCAGAACAGTAATCGATGCCAGGACAATAAGGATTGTAGGTAATATAATACAACATAATGTAAGGGGCACTTTTAGAAATGGCTTGTGAGCCACTTAAATATCAAACTGAAATTTCACATTTAATGTTTAATTTGATTTCTTTATTTCAGCCGTTTGCTATCTGTCACTTAAGTTGTGAGATTTCTGAGTCAAACTGAAATTTCACATTTAATTTAATTTAGTTATTTCAACCATCTTTTATGCACGTGCAGAATCAGTAAATCAGAATCTGATGTGCATGAGATGTTGTGATTTGAACTGTGGGTAGGGTGGTGAAAAACCAGTGGGCTGCTGCACAAAGGTAATATCTAACAGCCTATGACTTATTTTTCATATGTGAAACTTGCTTTTTGACTGCATAAGGTTCGAATTATGCATGAGAGTTGAAGAGGAAGATATGTATATGCTAAAAGTAAAACTATGTCTTGTGTTAGCCAAATGAAGTACTTATCTTTTGTAGTTTCAATTTCCCACAAGGATTTCTACCATTTTTGGTGGCTTTATGTGGGCTGTATTGCTCATGTTTGACCCAGACAGAGTGCAGTGACCTCTGACTCAACGACCTTTTGACTCAGCTCTGCAGCTTTTCTCAGTCTGACTTTTACACTCAAAGTGATCTGGCATTATTCAGGAATGAGATATTTAACCTAATAAATCCCATAGCACCGTCTCGTCCAAAGCATGAGGTATAAATAAGTATTTATGTAGATGTATGTATGTATTTATTTGTGAGTATGTTTGTGTATGCATGTATCTATGTGTATGTAAGTATCCATGTATGTGTGCACTGGTATGCATGTATTAAGACACTTGATATAGCACCTTTTAAGTACTTCTCACTGACACTGCACAACACGTAACTAGGTAACCGATCACATCAAGTGCGTTTAAGGCAGTTTGAAAATGTTTGAGAAGAATTTTAAGTGTGTGATAAGAATTTTTTGGTTCAGGACTAACTGATGTTAACTTTCTAACTCTTCTTTTTTGTACTTTAAAAGAAAAAAGCAACTGGTCAAGTACTATTGGACAAAATCTGTGAAAGCATTAATCTCCTAGAGAAGGATTACTTCAGTTGTTCCTACCGTGTCAATGCTGATGTTAAGGTCAGTAGTCTAAACCTCTTTTGTGGCTTCGGAAGGCAACTTAATTTTTGCCTATAATTGTAAATTGAATTGTTCGAGACTGAGTTTGATGTGTGGTTGGAGATGGTTTATCAAGGTTGAAGTTGGTTTATTAAGGTAGTTAGGGATTTAAGCATCATGATTGAGTTGATGTATTTGGGTTATGATTGCAAAGTTTATTAAGGTTCAGTTTGATTTTAGTTTAATAAGCTTATTAAAATAAGACATTTGGTTTTAAATGGTTTATCAGGGTTATATTGGAATGTGTGATGTGATTGGTTTTTGTGTACTGTGTTAGGGTTTTTCGGTGTGGGAATGGGTTTATAAGTGGAAACTCTTCCACAGTTTCTAACTGAATGTGTATGTACACATTTTTTGTAGACTTGACCCTCCCCAGTTTTAAATGAATTGAATTTATTGGGTGAGATCCCTCACCATGACTGCCCATTGAAATGAGCAACCTGCCAATTTAGACCTCTGCACACTGGTACACTGTGCTCTGGTACAAGATACAAATCTCGAAAACGTGGTCAGAATTAGTAGCAAAACGACATCCTCTTGTAATCAGACACCAGGAAGTAGCTAACCAGGCAACAAAATGTGGGGTTCAAATCAGAATGAGCAGAAAATTATGCTTTTATTTTAGTCAGTAAATATGTGATATTTAATTTCTCTTTTGTTGTCACGAAGTTTTCAATTTAAATGATAATGGAGGTAATTGCAACTGCTATGGATAAATGAAATCCCGCAAATGGGAAGCAACATCGTCTTCAATGGATGTTGTCAGTGTTGGCGATGTATTTTCGTATAGTATGTTGTTGATTTGCTTTAGACTTCAGACTCTAGATTACGTTAGATTTGGTTTGATATTGTTCTTCATGATCAGCATAATGAGCGAGTGGGAAGTAATTAGCTATTATATATATGTCTGTCATATTTTTTAAGTCAGTAGAGGTGGCCCAGTGGATGAGGTGTTTGCCATTCACTTCTTTGTGACTTTGGTTAAACTCCCGAGATTTTTATCAGTGCAGATGATATTGCTGAAATATACAAAACTTTGATGAGCAGTGTTTTAGAAATGAGTGGTGTCCTGAATTAGAAAATGTTTTTATCTTTCTCTTTTTTGTTGCTTTTCAGTTCTGGTTACAGAATGATAAGCTTATCAGCAAGCAAATTAAAAGTAAGTTTTTTGTCTCTTTGGCTTACTTATTTGCAAGCCCACAGTAAAGTCGTAATAAATGAATAATAGCCACAAGGTAAAACGACACACAAGTCACATCGGTTTAACTTATTTTTGACATCTAAAATGAAGCTTCTGTAGTGAAGGCCCCTATTTCAGAAACAAAAAAGTTGTGTAAAATTTTCTTTAGAGAAATATAAACAAGTTTTTCTGAGGTTGGTACCGTTACGTAGTGACAGTGGCACCAGCAGACAGAATAAACCTCAGGGAATGTTCTAAAGTTATGAGTGTTTGAGATAACTGTTGTAAAAATTAACGCATGTATTACGTTTCTTAATAAACCAAATGGAACTATAACTCTGAGCATCCAGATTGGAATCCAAATAAACCATTGTGATATGAATGCTGTTTAGTTCTGTGAATATGGATGCAGAAATCTACCTCGTCTAAATGATCTAAAGCAAAAAGGGTATCTTCAGCTGTTAGATTTGTTTTGAGCTTTAAAAGCAGTGCATAAGAATTTGTATTTATTGTAAGAATGAAATGTTTGATGAGGTTCCTAAATGTGCTCTATAAAAGTTCAGATACATATATACATACATACACACACACACATACAACTGCAAGTAATCCTTGAGTATTAATCGTAACATAGAAGTGCTTGATCAAAGCATCGGTTTACTGTTGAACTGAAATGTGAAGAGCAATTATTAAAAATACTGTTTGAACTTTGCTCTCAAAGAGCTATTTTTGAACTTAACTTTCTGATTTCCTGTTTTGTGACAATCATCTGACTGAATCAGATGACCTTCTCATACATGGGTCATCTTTATATCTTATACTCCCTCATTTAATTAATTTTCACTCTGCATGTGTGTATGTCCCTTTTTGTGTGATTGTATGAATGTATCTGCATGTGTATGTATGCAAATTTGGCCTAACCCATTTAAGGGGCTTAATAATCTGACCTGATCTATTTATTGAGTAGTTTGAGGGACAGTGACATAAGTGTATCCTTGAGGCCGTGTACCTCTGCCAAATATTGACCATGGAATGATGGCTTTTGATGGGTGTTCTTGGCAGATGGTCCATGGAAATTCGTGTTTGAACTCAAATTCTACCCGCAAGATCCGACCACTCTGCATGAAGAAATTACCAGGTATGTGTCTAGGCTGATTATTTTGCAGAGCTCTTTGATACGTTACCTGGCCCAAAACAGTCAAAATGGGACACTTCTGTGGATAATTTTCCATACAAACACAATCTTTTTCTGCTCTACCTTCATTTTTTCACAGATTTTTGATAACATTGTTGGTAACTTAAAAATACATGATGTTGGCCATGTTACGGCAACTCAGTCGTTGACCTAACATAGGTCAACAACTGAAATGTT
Source organism: Norana najaformis (assembly GCA_964023275.1). Taxonomy (NCBI): domain Eukaryota; kingdom Metazoa; phylum Annelida; class Clitellata; order Crassiclitellata; family Hormogastridae; genus Norana; species Norana najaformis. The sequence goes on along the minus strand of OZ029916.1, from coordinate 9,140,306 downwards.
TAATTTATGTTGTTCAGCAGTGAATTGGCAAAAGCATAAGAGATTTAAGTGCTATATAACAATTCCTGTTTTTGACAGTTTATGACGCTTTTACCAACTTTATGGATATCTAAAATGTTTATGGTTTTATTGACACATCCTGTTTCAGGATATTTGGCAACCACGCAACTTGTGCTAAGCCTGCAAGAGGCTCACAACTTTGTTTCTGCAAAAGTAGTTGTAGTTGTTTTGAACCCGTGTACAGCGTCCTTTTCTTTGGCCTCGGCTGTGCTACGGCGCTATATAAATTGTCTTATTATTATTAGTAGTAGTAATTGTGTCATTTGATAAGACAACTTCTTGAGAGCAGCTCTTGTTAGACAAGAATTATTGATCATTGGTCACTGGTACTTAAGGTACTATGTCAGTGGATGGTTGATCCAGCTGAAGTCTGAAAAGACTGAGAAGTTGTGGGGTGCATTTCTGTGAAATAGATGGCCAGCTGTGGGGTCATCTAGCCCACAAAATTACCTACTTTGGGCCCCTCCCTCCCCCTTTTTCCCATTTGGCATTATCCTCCCTTTCCCCTTTGCAGACATCCTCACTCCAGTGGAGCACCAAGGCCTAGATTAAGCTATCCTGTTGATCTTGCAGGGCTAACTGTGTTTTGGGGTTGGGTACTTTGATACTACCACATCCTGCATAGGTCCAATGCTATACAGATTGTCTGCTGTCTGACTGAAGTTGGTGTTTTAAGGCACAGGATGTACTGAAGTTACTGTATATGCAAAACTTACAAGCAGACTTCGGCACTGGCATAGCCTCCTCCCCTTGTCCGCATTTGTCCGTGTCTGGGTGAACCCTCCCTCCCTCCCTGTGCGGACGGCCTTAATGGAAGCCCCTATAGTGCAGATAAACAATCTTGGAGAGTCACTGTGAGTGTGTTTAGAGCAGATAGGAGTGCAGAACAACCTCCGGGCATAATCAGCATTGAAAACTGGTCTCTGTTAGTTGTCAGTGGAATATTGAATTACTCTGCATCATGGGTTATTTCTTACTGATTGCTCGTGACCAGTTTATTACTGGGAAATTATTGTTAAGGACCTATTGTTGCCATTTAATCATTAATGTCTCATCCAGGGCGCTTTGCACAGTTTCTTATTGAGGTACTAGACAATATGTGTACTGTGGATAGGACATGTCTCCATTTTGTTTGTAGCTTGTGATAGTTTAGTAATTATCAGATGTTCAGCCCTTTGGCCTGTACTGGTCTCTGAAGATGCTATAGTTCTCCATTTGGGGCCTTTGATTTTAAATTTCTGGACCTCTTCCTTTGTCGCCCAGTCAGGCGTGATCCATTTTGGTCTTCCTGTGGATTTCCGTCCTTATGCTGTCCCTAATTTTTTTGCTGGCTTTAATTCCATTCACATGACCCTGGAGTCCTTTCACTTTAACCTGACCCTTTTCATTTGCCTTCAGTTACCCATCACAGCATGACTGGTAGGTCGGGTTCTTTTGTCAGCTGGGTACATCTGTCAGGGGTGTTTCTTCTTCCACCACCCCACCCCAATACTCCATTGTTACTCTTTATCTTAGTGCTTATTGTAAAACCCTTCCATTGTGATGAGCTGTTCAAAGGGTTTGGCTAGTCCTGGCTTTGAGCATGAGCTTCTGTATAATTGGCTGCTATGTAGGGTCCATTGTCTGAATAATTGCTAAAGATTCCCGCTTTTCTCTGAACTGGATTTGAACAGAAATGATTACCAGTTGTTGTGTAATATGGCGTCATGTAGTTCGTTATAATATGATACGACTAGCCATTTATGAATCACTTTTTAAGAACCCATTGAACAGGAGAAAAAGGCATTTTAAATTGAATTCTAAATTGATCTTGGGAAACATTAAGTAGAACCGTAAGGATGTGCAAATATCCAAAGCCATTGTTCTCCATTTTGTGCCTTCCCTTTTAGCTTTCCGCATAACTCCTTTGTCATCAGTGATGACATGAGGCAAGCGTGGTCCGTTTTGGTCCCCTTTAAATAAAATTTATTAACAAGGTAAAACTCTGATGAGTCAACATTGTGTAACACAGCAAAAGCTTCATATTATATAATGCAATGGTTTAATTTTCAAAGTTGCCACGTTTTTGGATCTGTTAGCCATGTTTTAGCACTTTTGGGAGGTTTTATAAATAGCAAGACACATACTCATGTACATGAATTCATACATAAGTTTTGTGGAGGCTTTATAAACTCATCTAATTTTGTTTACGATTGGTCTTCCTGGTGTAGTAGCTGGTTTTTAAAAATTATTTTACACATTTTCCCATATTTTACATGTGTCTTCTTATGTACAAATACCTTCACAGCCATGCACCCAGCTGTCTTACGGACAGCATCAAGTTGCTGTCTGTTGATCCTACTCGACCCCAGCTGCAATCATCAGGGTCTTCTGATGTATACATACTGGCAACTAAGACTAAAATGGGTGATCGTGCCTTTAGGGTCGCTGGCTCACGTGCCTGGAATAGTCATCCAAGAAGCCAAAAATGTTTTTGATTTTAAGAGACTTTTGAGATCCCATCTATTATTTACTAACAGTTAAAATTTCCTGTTTACTTCCTAACTCTAGTATCAGCATTTGATTCTGATTTTGTACATCTTTCATTTATCATTTATTGTTGTACTCTTATGCACTGACTTTGGACGTTGTAAAACACCCTTGAAGCAGCTTACTACTGACGATGCTGTATAAATTATTGATTACAATTACAATTACGATTGCAAGTTTCTGAACGGTTTCGTTTTCATTTCAGGTACCAGGTCTATCTGCAACTCCGAGTTGATGTCTTAGCTGGAAAGTGAGTAAGATTTTTGCTATTCTGTTATTTCTGTGTTTCTTGTTTCTTTTTTATCATTCACTTCCAATAACATTAGAAAACACTGTTTAACAAAAACTTATCCGATCATTTTGGTAATTTCACAACCAACTGAAGACATATTTTGTCAGCCACTCATGCTGTTGAATGGCTTTTGTTATGTTTTTCAAAAAATATATAATTCAGAGGGAGTAGAAATAACTACACTGCAGGGGAGAGTGCAGTGTTGGAATTGCTAATTTCAAAGATGTCTGGTTCCTTAAACTTACCCCGGAATGCGACCAATTTGAACCGTTGGACTATTGTGGCAGTACATTGGAAGTGGAAAGAAATTATTATTTTGCACAAGAAAGACAGGATCCCTCAGGAACAGTAAAATTATGCCATGAGCTGTTGGCTGGTATCTGGATGTTCTAGCTTCCATGCAACATCAGTGGCTATACCTCGAAATGGTGTAGCATTGTCGTGTTGGATACAGATAGAAAAGCACTGAATAAACTAAGCACTGAAAAGGGAAGTTGAACTGTCGTGACTAAATATTAGATCCTCCCATGACTAAAGAATAGATCTGTCATGACTAAACTGTTTCTGTTGACCCTGTAAACACTGGAGGTGTAGAATTTATACATCGAGTGAGAATGTTGTATCTAAACTTTTCTCCCACATCTTTCATCTGCATCAAATGTCACAATGCCGTTGTGTTCAGAGGCACAGTTCCAAAGAGCCTTAAAACTGGGATAATCCATGATTTTCCACAGATCAATTTTCTACTATTAATGATAGTAGTAGTGATAATAACAATAATAACAATAGGAAGAACAAACACAATAAAATATTAATGAGTAGATAATGTTTTAAAATAAGGGAAATAATGATACTTCTGTAATAACCTTGAATGCAAGGAGTCAGTTTGTTATGTAGTGTTGATGACGTAGCAGGGATTTGCTTCTGTTTTGCTTTCTGTTTGCTGCACGTTTTTTTCAGAAATAAATCATTCTAACAATTAAATAAACTACTTTTCCACTATTGCTTAATAGACAAGTTTCTGTTTTTGCTTCCACTCTTGTTGTGTGGTTTAGCTGTGTGTTACATAGCAAGACCCATGGCCATCACCTTTGAGTGCTAATACGGAAGAGACAGCATTCGGAGCATAAGTCAGTTGGACAAATGTAGTGTAAAGGCCATCTTCTTCTTTGGATTGGTTATCCTTTCTCACCTACCTTATTGTAATTGTAATTGTAACCTGACATTTATAAAGTGCCACATCAAGAATAAACTCATCAGGGGCGCCTTTTGCCCCCAACCTGAGACCACTTTCAAATAACACAGACTTCAGGCGCTTGCAAAACTGTGGAAGGGACAAACTGAGGAGCTCGAGCCGCAGCTCTTGGGAAAGGCAATTCCAGCTGGTAGTTCCAACATAGGCAAAGCTTCTGGACTGAACTGCAGCTGTGCACATACGAGGGACAGCCAGGAGTCCAAGGGCAGCCTACCGGAGAGTGCTACGGCCCAGTGTGATATGAATGCCCGGAACCAAGGAGACCGAAATTGTGGGACCTTGAATCGCGACTAGCCTTGTCCTACTGTAGAAGGACTGTGACTGTGGAGTTCAGTTTGCCTATAAGTGGCAACTGATTGATGCCTTTGCACATTACAAAATAGCAGCAAAATAGAAGTTTCCAGATCAGATTGTATTAGATAATTATAATATGTAAACGTTATGAATTTGTGGACTAGGCATATGCAGCATGGTGACTCTGTGAATTCCCTCGTCATTTACCTTCTGCTTCAACCAGTACTACGTTCATTACCTTCGTGCCTTCAGTGACGCCTTTCTTTCAGATTTAGTGACTGTATTATCTAGTGCCGTTATTGTAATGTACAAGGCATCAGTCGATGGTCGCTTCAAGTGAAACCACAGTCAGAAATTGTAATCCGTTGAGTGAGTCCAGTCAGAGTTTTGATAGGTAAGAGAAATCAGATGTCAGGCTGTGATGGATAATTAAGTTTAGACCTAACTAGAATTAAAGAGCAGACAGAATGCATGGAACTGGGCAGTGAATTCCAAAGCTTTGGAACTGCCACAGAGGACGCCCAAGAGCCAAACAGTGTCCTGGTACATGGCACAAGAGCCAAACAGTGTCCTGGTACATGGCACAAGAGCCAAACAGTGTCCTGGTAGATGGCGCAAGAGTCAAAGCGTCCAGTATGTATTGGTGTGAGGGGTGAAATAGTTTGACTGATTTATTTATTTATTATTTATATTTATGATTTATATATTTATTGGTTGGTGAGTGGGAGGGATGATGTCATTGATGATTTAGACTAAATACTCTATCACTTGAATCTGCAGGTGAATTATTTCTCAGGATCGTCTCAGGTGGCAGATGAGCTTGAAGGCATTTTGATGTCTTGGTTGATTGAGGTCTTGGCTGCAGAATGCTCTGGTGTGGCAATAGAGAGCACCCCCTTGAACCATTTAACTAACGTGCTTTTTCTACAAGTTCACCGCCCCTGGGCACGTTCGAGTGTCCAGTGGTGCCATTCCTGAAGTTGTTGGGCCTCCTCCTTCAGTTTACTCTGTCTGTTCACCATTATCCAATCTAGTAGCATTTGTCTCGGTCTTCCTCTTCTTTTCTTTCCTTCCATTCTTCCCTCTGTGATATTTCTCAGAAGGAAATCACCTCTCAGTATGTGTCCAATCCATTTCCTCTGTCTCGTTCCCTATAGTAGCCATCAGAGATCTTTTCTCTTCCACCTGTTAAACCACCTCATTTGTTTTGTGCTCTGTCCAGCTAACCTTCTCCATTCTCTGCCATACCCATAACTCAAAAGCCTCCAGTCTTCTGATGTCTTCTTTTCTGACGGTCCATGTTTAACTAACGTGCATCAATCCAAAATTTCTGCAGTGCAAAGGTTCTGCTAAGGATCTTGTTTTTGGCATCAAGCTGTCTTCAGCACACTGAACATCTGACATCAAAGGATTCATCCCGGAATTGGAGTTTTGCCTCTGCTTTTTTCCCATAGTCTGTATGGGACCAGCCCTATAGAAATAGAACAACTATTTAATTCAAAACCTGTTCAATAGCCCAGCGGCACACAGACATCAAGCAGTGTACACTGGTGTCACTGTGTGTGTGTGTGTGTGTGTGTGTGTGTGTGTGTGTGTGTGTGTGTGTGGGTGTATGTATGTTTGTGTCAGTGGTGCTAGGAAGGACTTGACTTTAATGAGTGACTGTGCATCTCGGAGAAGGGAGTGGCCAGTGGGTTTAAATTGACTGCTCTATTAGAAAATGACAAAATTGGCCTATTATGTGTTATTTGCTGTTGTGATGGCTTTATCTCGGTAATTTCCTCAGCCGTGTGGGAGTCTGTTTACCAGTTATTGGTTGAGGGTCATCTAAGGCCTAAAGACTTCTATGTCTGCTGCACAATATGTCTAATATTGCGTCAACATAGATTATGCAGTGTGCAGTATTATCAGTTACTCACTAATGTCATCCTTAGAAAGAACCATGAGGTGTTGACTTAGAAATTGCGAGAATGTTGGTGGTATGACAGGAGGTATGGCTTTATTGCAGACACACAAGCAAGCTAATGTAGGTTGTCTATTTATTACACTCTGGTGTCAACATGTATATATATATATATATTTAAATATATATTTGTGTGTATGGATATATATATATATATATATATATATATATATAAACACTTTGGAGGTGCATCTTGGGTTAACTGTCGATCATTCAGCTGTCATAGTGCAGCAGTAATCCAGTAATCGTGGATGCAGGGGTGCATGCTTGATGCATTCATTGTTAAAATATCATGACGTCAGCTCGTGTATTTTGTAATGGATATCAGAATGACCAAATTCCTTATTTAACACTGAAGAAGCTTGGGTTTTAAAGGTCTTATTACCATACAATTTATCACTCTTCACAGGTCTAAGTTAGTTATAATTGCTGTCAGTGAGTCCTTGCTTATAAGGACACTCATCATGTTAATGCTTTTCAGATCAGTAATTTGTTTGGAAAGCATTCATGAACTAGTAAAGGTTGTAGAAAATGGGATTATTAGTAGTACCGGTAATGTTTACCCATAATTATAGGGTAAAAAGTAATATAGTAATTATAGTAGGCCTAATTTCAGTTTTACATTGGTTTTGAGGGCTTTTATTGTAATGATAATTATGATAGTCTTCTTCTCTACCATATGGTGCCAGTGAACTTGGTATTTATATATGTACATACAATTATATGTATGCATGTGTGGAAAACCATGGTACATACCTGTATGTCTGGATACAACACACTTGAATCCTCCCAACCCTCCCACCTTTCTCAGTTATTTACAGTCCAACCACATCCTTCAAGCCGCTCTTCTTCCGCCAAAACACGTCTCGGCCCTCCCATCCAGTCATCCTTAATATTTGGAAATCAGTTCCCTGTATGGTGCCAATGAATTCGAAAAACATCCACTGTAGCGGTCTGACAGTGTGCCTGCCTGACTCTTCTTCGATCTTGATCTGTGACTGAACCCTTCCTGCATATCGATTTTGTTTTTGAATAAACGCCTGTGAATAAGTTGGTTCCCGCAACTTAGCTTTCTTTGGGCAACGTAGAAATCTTGAGATTATGTTTATGATACATTATTGTACTTTTTGTTTAAAATGTTTTGATTCTGAGCATAATTTCTACAGGTATGAGAACTTATTGAGATGTGAGAAGTTTTTGAACTTTGTAGGTTGCCTTGTTCATTTGTCACTTTGGCACTTCTTGGGTCATATGCTGTGCAGTCACAGTTGGGTGACTATGACGCTGATGAGCATGGACCTGGCATCGACTACATCAAGGACAAGCATTTTGCTCCAGGACAGACTGAAGAACTCCTTGATAAGATTGCGGAACTCCACCGTACAAACCGGTAAGTCGTCTGTCTATTAGTCTTACGTTAAGCTTCAGACGAATCATGTTTTTTAATCTAATCCAGGTTAATCTAAGCAAAATCTGTTTATTCCATTTTACATGTTAGCTTCTCTTATTTTATCATATTCTGTATTATTGTACCCTGTCCTATCAAGTCCCATCTTACCTATCCTATCCCTTCCATCCTGACAGTCGTACCAATGTATGATAGCACAGGATAGAAAGGAATAAGATAGGATTATATTATCTGTCCTATCCTATCCTAGATTCCACTACCCTGTTCTATTCTACACTACTCTATTGTATACCTATTTTATACTATGCTATCCTATTCCTATTCTGTATCCTAGCATATTCTATATATCCTATGAAAATCCTAGCCTATCCTGTTCTTGCCTAGCCTTTGCAATCTTGTCTTGGCAGATCTAGTGATTTAAAAAATTTACAATTACCTTATCTTAATCTTAACCATATCTGTCTGACACTTGTCACCTTCGACTTTCCTACTGACGAGTGTTCCTTTCTACGTGATTGTAATTTCTCATTGTTTTCCACGGTACATTAACCCTATACAGTGTTACAGTTGTGAGGTCATTTTTAGGGGCCAGCCTCCGCCTGAGGCCGAGTTCCATTACTTGGAGAATGCCAAGAATCTGGCACTGTATGGTGTTCACCAGCACCCAGCACTGGTAAGTGTTGTGCCATTTCCCTGCCATGCGGCAGACTGAGTAAGAAATAAAGTGACCTCAGGTTGCACTCTGGATCACCAGCTTATGCGGAATGTTGCCTCTTGTTTCTCTTTGATCGGTGGGTGGAGTTGAGTTTGTCCGTCTCACTGCACTGACTAATACCCCAGTTTGCTTAAGCAAACCGATGGTGGTTTGTTTTCGTTAGATCCGATATTTATCGCTTTCGATTGATAATTTATTTCACAGGCTTTCTTTTTGGTTATATTGATTGTATTTGCACTATTCGTGTGAGCATTTTTATTGGTTTTAATGTGTGTGTGTGATTCTTGTGTTACGTGCTTGCTTTCTTCCTGGGTTGTGACAAGGATGGATTCAGAGAGGCCATAACCGACTGCTATGTTTCCTCCCTCTGAATTTAGAAAGATGTGCAAAAAAACAAAGAGCAGGTGTGCAAGAGTGGGTTCAGATGGACCACTTTGGCCTTGCCTTCCTCTATGCTCAGATGGGATGGACCATAACCCCTTGTACTATGATGCACTTTGGATAGGCAGTTTAATAATATTAGCAATAATGGAAATATCTCATGCAATTACATCAGCGACGTCAGAGTTAGGTCAATGAAATGGTGTATCAAAGCTAATAAAATGACAAGTTATGTTGCTGCTGCTGATGGTGTTGGTCGTGGTCATGGTAGTTTGAATAAATTGAATAAAGTACTATATTCCAAAATAGTATTTTAACATTTTGACATTACCCAAAATAAAAAAAAAATTAAATCAAGTACTACATTCAAAAGAGTATTTTGACATTAACAAAACTATCTTTTTCGATAAAATATGTGATTGTTAACTGTCTGTGTGACGTTGACATTTTCTTGTCGTTCTCTGTAGAACGAAGCAAATGAAGAGGTTGTGATCGGCATTTGCGCGGCTGGAATTCTCGTCTACAGGCAAAGAATTCGACTGCATCGATTTATCTGGGTCAAGATTCTCAAGATCACCTACAAGCGCAACAGATTCACCGTCATTCTTCGACCTGATCCAGGAGAGGTCAGAGTTCATATGATTTCAGCTTATCTGGCCCCATCTGTTGAGCCATCTTTACAAGTCTCTGGAATTGGTCAGTTCTTCCAAGTCATCCTCGGTTCTTCGTAGTCCTGGGCATTTGCCTACAATTCCTTCTCAGCTGATGAGCTCATGGCATGTTAACAAGTCATGAGTCAGATCTAGAAGTTGTCTTTATGATAGACTGGATTCATCTACTTGGTTTGTGAAATAGGGTTTCTATGGCCAGATGCCTTTGCTGATATTTTGACTGATGAAGCTTAAAATATTTTCTGCTTATCTTAAGACGGCTTACAGCTTCACTTACGAGGCATTGTTTTAGGCCTTTTGGATAGCCATATTCCGTGGAGGATTATTAAAAAGAACTTTTCAGATGCTGAGGTTAATATGTCAGTCTCTTTATGTTTCCTCTTTTGAAATATGAATCTATGATAGCAGGGTACAGTTTCCCATTTAAGGCACATTTCCCCAATTATTTCACTTCTGCCCATAGATCTTCCCCCTGCTGCCAACTTACAAACTGATGGTGACTAGTCTTACTTTCTTTATGTATGCCAATTGTCTTCCTATTTCCCAACCTGCCCTATGCTTCCCAACTTGTAACCAATCGACTTTAGTCCTTAATTCAATCCTTTGAACTGCCTTTGAAAAAGCTAGTTCTCTTAGTTATTTTGGTTTTGAGGAAATGCTGAGTTAGGGATTATGATACAATGGTCCTCACTTTCGCATATGCACTGTTTGGGCTGAATCAGCTCTGGTTACACTTTCTGCCTATGTTAAGTTACAACTGCTTTGACTGTCACGTTTAAGCCACTTTTGAGCAGTCCTCAAAAGTAGCTTTTTAATGCACACTCAATTTAACATGAACTTTGCTAAATTGGCATTAGTTACTGGTCCTACATAAAAAATAAATGAGTTTTGATGTATCAAAGCTAACAAAAATGACAAGTTATGATGGTGCTGCTGCTGCTGCTGATGGTGGTGGTGATGATGATGATGATGATTGATATTTATTTCCTTTGTTCGTGCAGGGCAAACAAGCTAAGACAATTGTCTTTCGAGTGACCAACTACAAGGCAGCCAAGAGACTCTGGAGGCTGGCTGTAGAGCATCATACCTTCTTTAGGCAAGTTTTCTTCATGCAGTGATGTTTGTTATCTGATTTGCAGGGTTGGATTTGCCAGGGAGTATAGGAGTTCAATACCATAGGCAAAAGGTCAACCCCAGTTATGACAAAAAAACTGATATTATATATATATATGTATATATATATGTATATGTATATATATATATATACCTGAAATTATCTTGGTCATGTTAAATTAAGCTGAATAACTATTGCATTTGATTTTCTTTAGACTGCGAGAGCCAGAACCAGCAACTCGTGGAATCTTTTCACGCAAGTCTTACTACGCTGGCCGGACTCAGTGGCAGTCACAGCAGCAGACTGACCAGATTCAACGGCCCGTTCCAGAAATCAATCGAGTGTATTACACGGTTGGAAGATATACAGATCGCAACCGGAGTATAGATGGAGGTATGGCCCAGCAAGGATGTCAAAGCTAACTAGTTTTTAGCAGCTTTTCAATGACTGTTAATTGGTCTCTTTTCAGTGACAGCCTGTATAAGAATTAGTATGGGCTGTAAAAAGTGCAAGGGGACATATAACAGCTTTTGGGAGGTTGTTGCCAAAAGTTACCAAAGTAAACACCTGAATATTATATATATATATATATACATATATAACAGACTTACATTTCTGTCCTAGATGTTCTATTTTCCTGAAAGAGATACTGTTTTGATTCAGATGGAAAAGAATTTGAAAAACAACAAAACCATTCTTGCTTAAGTGTGCAATAATTACCCACTAGTCTTCGCACTGGCACACAAAATGTTCAGGCTGTGATACATAGTTGAAATGTTCACTGCTGAGAGAATTTTTAACTCTGGTTGAATCAGCCTTACTTTCTGCAGCTCTCTTGGTTCCTCTGTCATCATCAGAAGTTGAACAACTACAGCTACAATAGCAGCAGCACTATTAAAGATTAGCCATTCCCAAACCTTATCTCCCATTCATAGTCTTGGCATCAGTACTGCTTCATGTATTTAAAAGAATAAAAATTATGTTATCTTCTTAGCCTAAAAAATGTTCTTCACATCTTGATTACTTTATTGTTATTCCTCAGAGCTCTTTATGTCCTCGGAGGTTATTTTTACCTGGAATATTGAACGTACTAATAATAACAACAGTACCAGGGGGCGTGTGGTATTTGAGTTTCACAAATTATGCAAAATATCATCTAGTATTTTAACTGGTCGTTGAATTGTTTTTCTCTCCACCAAACCATGCATGGCTGAACTTTGTTGTGCCTAGCTTCGACTCCTGGCTTCAGCACCGAACGGTCGGAAGAGACTCTTCCAGACTCTTCCTATCGCACCATGACTCTGGACCTCAAGCGACGAGACAAATTCTCTGCTCCCTACGCGGATGCAGATGGCGGTGAAGGAGGACCATATGAAAATACAGGAATGGTGAGAAGAAGCAGACGCAGGACGAGTTTTTGTTTGAGATATTGTTCTTGCTGTAGATATGCATAATTTTCCCTAAAGCAGTTTTACAGAGTTGTCCTTGGCAGTTACAAGAGGCACTGCTTTCACATACATGGACATTACATCAATAATCATTTACTGAGGAAATCCACTATTTGGTGAATTACTACAATGAGATTATCTATTTCCTCAGAGCTCTTGCCCTAGAAGTCTGTCTGTTTTCCCACAGCCGCTTTATAAATGTCACCTTCCTATTACATTACATAAGTCATACACTTTTTGCTTACAGTTTAAAACTGTTCTCTTTTGCCGGAGCTGGGCTGGGAGCACCTGTGGGTATACGACTTGAAGGGGTGCTATATAAAGGTTCTGAATGAATGAATGAATGAACAGTGCTGCCGGGTTGCAGATGCTTGTCATTCTCAGTTATGTGATTTCTGTCCTTAATATTTTTAGTTAAACTCTGCAGTGAAGGTGAATTTTATGTAATAAATCCACAAATTGGTATAACTGTACATTCTTGCATACTTCAGTGGCGTTGTTTCATGTATAATTGCCTGTGTATCTGTTTATTTGTTAAGTATCCTGTGACGGATTCAAATGGCCGAGTGGTGTATGTTAAGAACCCTAATCAATCTAGCAGTTCTGAAGTCTTCCTTACCCTTCCTGGTCAGAGGCGACCATCACAGGATGATCTTACTAGAACTGGAGACAGAAAGGTTTGTAGTTTTGATCGTGTAGTTTTGCTACTAGCATTCCAATGATCTCTTTTTATTCTAAGGTATTATTTTGACTCCGTTTTATTTTATGCCAAGAGCTGTGAAAGAATTTTGGGATTTTTTGCCTTTTGGAAAAGGTCTGAAGATTTTTCTGTTGTGTTGGCACTTTGATTCATACCGGTAGTAATGTTGGATGCTTCAGTGCAGTGTGTTTAAGGTTTGAATGCTGGTGACTCTGAAAAATTTTAATAAAACCTGTGGGGCCAGTTTACCCATGTGATCAATCAACCTTAAGAAAAATTCGACAGTAGTTTATAACAGCAAGCACTGTTTCTATAAGTTACGTTTCTAAAGCCACAGAGGTTTACAGAGTAAGTTTTGTTATTTTAGGATGGAGCTTACGTCACTTTGTTAGTTGGACCGGGAGATGGAAGCTCTGGTGTAACCTACAGCAAGACTCCATATCCAACCGGTCCAGGATATATTACCCCTGGAGGTGGACCTGGACTTTCTTCCCCAGGTGGACAGGGCTATGGCACTTTTGATGGCCAAGGAGGCTACAATAGTGGTACAGGCTACCAGACACCAGGTGGTGTGAACTATGGTGGAACTGGCAGCCCATACCATGGTATTGATGACCTACATAAGCTGCACGCTGGTTCTCAGGATGATGTAAGTTGCAATAACTGGAGTCAGTCTATCTTAACCTTTGCCTTTTATGGGAGATAGATTATTGTATGTATGTGGTGATGAGTTCTCTGCCCAAAGGGTTTACGCCCCCCAGGGATGAGATGAGTGAGGTGGTTTCCTGTTGCCTTCCTCACAGACAATTGTGGATGAGCAACTTGTCCAAGGTCGCTATGCAGTGGCTTGAGGCAGATTTGAAACTGCGACCCTCCGGTTACGAGGCACAGACCATACCACTACACCACACTTTCCACACATGTATGTGTGTATATATTATGAAAATTTTTATTATTATTACAAAACTTTTTAACATGTGCAGTCATGCCAAAATGCAAATCTGAGGTGAGAAATGCGAATCTGAGGCAATGTATGTTTGTATTATGTATGTATGTATATATGTGCATGTATGTATATCTGGACATTTATATAGCACCTTCAAATGGCTGATCTTTGCAGTAAAATATTATGATCAACAGTACCAAATGCAGAACTTAGGTCAAGAAAGCTAAACACAGTAGCAGCAGATCGTAGTAGTAGAACACTGAGAATAATTTAGTCGTAGAACTACCTTTGGGACCAAATCAGTTTCTGCAGTATAAGAGGGTCATGTTGTAATTAGGCCCATATTTTAAATTTGGGGTCTTTATGCCAACTGCAGTTAGGTGAGAATGCAAGTTACGAGGATGTTCTAGTATAAGTGAGAAGACCAAAAGTGCATTATCTTATAGTTTTGTTAATTAGTTCTTTTGAGGATTTATGTTATTCTTGAATTAGTTAAGATAATGTATAAAATTTTCTAAACATTTTTTATTTCTTTTAAGCTCAAAAAATAAATTCTTCTTTATTGCTTGTTTCTTAAAGAAGCTACAAAAATGTATACAACTTTGGAGCATTTCCATTTTTCATTAGTTAAATAAAAATCAGTTTTTCTTTTACATTTGGCATTGATTATTGTTTTACAGCCACATCTACAGCCTTTTAATTATTCATTGTAACTGTGGTGAATTTTCTTTTAGCCAAATTACTATATAAATGCCCAGTCCATGGGTCGCTACGGGGGAAGTGCTACTCCAGGCACTCCAGGTTCACAGCAAGTACTCGATGAACATGGAAATGTTGTCGTCACCAAGAACATCTACATTACGACAATGCAGAGGACTATGAATGGCCGAGTGAGTTTCTTGTCCAAAAATTAATCTTAGAAGAAGAGCAGTCTTGCAGATTAAGCGAACCCCAGCCATGAGTATGAAGCATTAGCGTCTTCATTTTCTATTATATTTTATAACGAATCACAAAAATTAATATTAACAATAATAATATAGTAATAATATTCATAAGACGATTAGGACCTGAGCCATTAAAATTCTAATGATGATGTATCACATGACTTTTCTTTCAGTTTATGTTCAACTAAGTTCAGTTTTTATTCAGTTTTTATAATTTCCAAAACTTAGTTTACCTGAAGAATAATTTGTTTCTGTATAAAGCCTACAATGTGGATAATAATAATAATAATAAAATAATAATATTATTATTATTAACAGCAATAGTTGCAGTAGTAGTAGCAATGTTTGGTTCTGGAATGGTTAACCATGGTGCATAGCTGGGTTCTATGCCTAAATGCGTTTCTGAGGGAATGACGTGTTTTCACGCTAATATCACGTCATTCTGTAGGAGCTGAAATCAATACTATTACTTCATTTATTCGATGAACTTAAATAGCTCCCCTTGAAAGATATGTTCTGTGAGGTATTTAAGATGTCCTGTGTTAAGTGCCTTGATGCATACATACATCTTATTATCAGTCGTATCTGGTTACTGTGGAATTTACTAGAATGATGTTTTAATCCTCTGTTACATTTCTAGTTTTTTGAATTTCTGCTAAAAACTGGCTGATCGTCGTGACCTGTTTGTCTTTATTGCAGCCTGTGGATGGTGATGACAGTTTGCCTGCCTATCAAGATGACCATCTCAAACAGCAGGGGTACAATTTTGGCGCAGGAGGCGATGGCACCTGGGGACCGTACTCCACTTCTAGCACCACCAAGACCATGACACGCACGTACACAGCACCTGATGGCACCATTGTTACAGAGGTTGGTCCTGCTAACTTACCAACTTCAGTCCATTTGCTGTTCTCTTCTTCATTTTTAAAATTCTTTTTTCCTCTATCCAGACATTTCTTTACATTGTGTTTTCTGTCAAAGGAAGGTTCTGCTCCCTCATTCTGTCATATTTGCTTCCTTTTCTTCCCTCTTCTCCTGGTCCCGTCCTGCCTTTCAGCAATTTTGACTTATGGTGCCTTTCAGCTAGAATGAAACCACAGAATAAAGCAGCATACATGTCACTTGATTAGGATGCTTGTATTTGAACATTCTGTAGAAGCTGTTAAGCTTTGAGAACCTCTTTTTAAGTGCTGATGGTGGTGTGCTCATCATTATGATGGAACTAAGCAAACCGTTCTATGCAGGGGTTTGGTGCATCAGAGGTCATGTACATGCTGACAGATGTTGTCAGATTACAGCGTTTAAAGATTCAGGCCATTTTGTGCCTAAAAAATTGGTGAGTGATAGATGTACCGTCTGAACCAATAATTGCAAGCACAGTGTAAGCATGAATTCATGTAAGACAGTACTTAAAAGACTTGCTTGTTGAATCAGTGACTGTCTTCTAATGTGTTTGCTAGAACTTAACATGTGCATCTTGCTTCTAGCATCGTACTGAGAAGAATGGTGTCGTTGAAACTCACATTGAGAAACGAACTCAGATGATGGATGATGCAGGAGACATTGACTATGATAAGGTCAGTTGCACTGGATTGGCAATCATGTGTTTTCAGTGTTTGATGCTCTATACTGTAAATATCTTTTTTATTATTATTTCTGTATGAATTTATTAAGCGCCACTATCTAATGATTAAGCATCAGTCGATGACATTGAACAAATGTGAGTGAAGGACTTGATCTAGATCTCTACACAGCAACCGTCTCAGGGAGGCTCGAATCCGTACTCTTTACGTTAGAAGCTGAGCACCCAAACCTGTCAGCTACTGTGCCCTATATCTGGTTAACTTATATGCATAACATTACCACCATAGTAATGAACAATGCTTTTCCCTTTCAAAACCCAGATGTGGTGCTACTGTATACACTGAGGCTGCCAATACATGAATGATTGCTCCAGAAAAAGTTTAGCAACTGCTAATTATCTGCTAATTACCTTGATTAGTGACTGCTAATTAACTGCAAATTTTAATAACTTAATTTTTAACCAGAATGTAATAATGGCTTAGACTAGGGATTAGAATAAGTGTAAATAATGGTTTTTAACAAATGATTAAATTAGATATTGCTGAGGATATAAGATCAGTGTGAAAGTAATTGTGATTGTATAATGTCACGGCAGTTCAAGAAAAGTGCTGATACAAAGCCAACTCGCATTTGTTAATGTCACCTGATTGGTAATGACATGACCTTCATGACCTTACCAAATGGTTCCCTTGAAGTGACTTCAGTTTTGAAGGATGACATTAGGTTGGCCTTTAGAAAGATAGTATGTCTAAACTTCTTATTTTTGGTGGCAGATGATTGTATTTTTTGGACCAACAGCTATTAATGATTTTTTTTAATAACGAGGGCTAGGATTGTGTTGGTGCTCTATCTGAAGTTATACATGAACATAAGTTATGCTAGTACTCGTGATAACTATTCCAATCTTTTTGATTCATAATTGATGGGAAAGATTGTTTGGTTCCATTGTGCATTTGGAGTTATGTTAAGGTTGTCTGAATGTCTTCACTTGTAGTGCCCTTGAGTATATGTCTGTGTGTGTAACTTTGTTCTCCAACAGGCATTGGCCGAAGCCATTAAATCCGTGACAGACATGAACCCTGACCTAACGGTAGAAAAGATCGAGATACATACAAAGGGTGAAGAAGACTAATGGATCAGTGCGTTAAATATGCACTATATTATATGGTAAATATTTTCATGTTTTATTACTCATATAATTGTTTAATCATTAATCTTATAATTATTCTTGTACAAATAAGAGGTAACGGAACTGATGCAAAGCAGTTCAAGAAACATATGAGTTCGTCTGAAGTCATGCCTTTTTATATATCACAGATGGCTGTGCTTCAGCACATCTGAGAGTGCCTTCTCAGGAGACAGTATCAAACCTAATCTGATAATTCTATTGCACCTCAATTAATTTCATTTCAGTGCCTATTCATAATCTGGTCATTCCAATAGGTCGGTACAGTGATACAAAATAATCCGCTTAAGGAAGTGCTGGAAATATCCAGCTCATATCTGTTCACACAGACAGCCATTATCCCTGTTCACCAAATTACACTGGACTTTCAAGGTGTGTTTAACCTCGGCAAATAAATGCCTCTAAATTTTTCTGTCGTTTCATGTAAGATATTAACTATTGTTATCTGCTTCAGCACCAATTATATTCTTAAGTATTGCAAGCAAGGTTGTAAGTTTGTTAATATTAGGGCATTGCGTCAACCTTATTAATGTGTTAAACAGCTAATGGGATATTTGGGGTTCACAAAAATTAGGAAATTTATTATTGCATAAAATAGTTTATTTGGCTTCATTTTTGCAACTGTTTCATTAGATTTCGATTTCGACTGTCTCGCTGCCTTGAACTATGGAACAAGTGAATCTTTCATGAAATCCAGAGACTTCATCTCTTTATCCCGCTCAGTACTTATGAATAATTTCATGCTTTTGGAGGACTGTATTATGTTATTTGATGCCATTTTGTAATAACTATTGTCTGCAGTTTTGAACAGCATTGTAATGTACTTTAGTATTTCAGTAACTCACCCTTACATAAACACTGCTTTTGATCAGTTTTAGAAGCAAAATGCTTTTTTCTTCTTCGTGTTATGACTGGTATATAACATGTTTAGTCTTAGTCGTTGAAGTGTACATTTTACGATGACATTTATTTAGTCACTTGCCGCTGTTTTTGTGTTGTCTTTTATACTTTTCTGTTCTCTGTTGTGCGCTGTTTGTGGAGATATGTATCTGGACGTTTATAAAGTGCTTTTTCTCAGAAACTTTCAAAACTAATGTTCTGCTGCACAATTTTTTGTTATCATTTTTTTGTACTTTGTTGTGAGCATGAGTGGATCTTAAAACATCGTTGAAAGTTGCCGTGTAAATGTTTCAGATACATACGGGCATACGACATGTATGTACATAAAATAAATACATACGTGCTTAAGTGTATACATGTATGCATTCACATATACATAAATGTGTGCATAAAATTTAGTTTTTATTGAGCTTTGCTATTTAACTGTCATATGTAGTTTTTCATACTTTGGTGTAAGCTGTAGTGAGTTATTGTGTATGTGAAGGAATTTTTGTCAGTTTGGAGGAGGAAGAATTTCAGAACAGCGGCTCAGTCGGGAAAGTGTAGGCAGCTTTTTAAATTGTTTTTAGGAATCTGACCACTAAGCTTTTTCATTGTATCTGCTTCTAGGAAAATATGTTTTGAAGACACTGCTCAGGTTTACTGTAATTTTTCAGTGAGAAATTCCATATGAAAAACTTAACATGCATTCTCTGGCTTCTGTGTTTACTTGACAGCATTGCTTTACCTACTACTTTGCCTACTATGGATTTTAAAGCATTATTCAGCACAAGTGCCTTATATTTTGTAAAGGTTTTTTTTTAGCTAATTTGTTATGATTACGATTCAGCAGTGTATTTCTGGTAAATGTTTATGTCACGATGGCAGTGACGTATAATTTTTGTTGGTGGCAGCTGTGACAGTCTTCTGACTCTGCTTGTAACTTGCATATCTGCATGCTTGCACATGCAGGTAAGACATACATACAAAGGTTAGCTTAATTTTGACCATTAAGGTAAAAGTCAAAGTTCGTGAAAGTCTTAGGAGTAGCCTTATAATGTACAGTATTGAAACAGAAACTAGACAGTTTTTTTTTTGACCTATGCTACTCAAGGCAAGTGGAGGACACATCTGTCGAATTCTAAAGGTATCATGAATACAGATGTGCACAATTTACCAATGCTTCAGAACTCCTGGATCAGGGCTATAAATGAAAACATCCAAATACCAACACATCATAAGGGCTTCCTATCAATCACACAAAGAACCATGTTTAGAACAAGTCTTGTATTGTAGCTCATGCATATGTATGCTGGCCAGCCAACTTATCTTTCATATCTGTCATCTTTGCTTATCCATCAGGCTAAAAATGTTGGGAGATGTTGTGTCAAGAGCTAGAACGTTACATGGTTTCCAGTCTTTCTCAGTTGCTGGCCCAGGCTGTGGAATTTGCTACCGGTTTTGGTCTGCTTTTCAAGTTCTGCTTTTCTTTTGGGTCAGGTCTGCAGTTTCACCTGTTTCGATTGCTTGACCTCCGTGACCTGTATTCCAGTCTGAGGGACCTCACAGATCTCGTTTAGTTCTGTTAAAATAGATTGCGGTTTTGGATTGTTGTTTTGCTTAGAAACAACCAACTGATTAGGTTTAGATTTGAATCGATTAGATTAGCAGAATCCTACACAGAGAGCAGTACCTTCAGTTGAAATCTGTGTCTTTAAGACAGATTGAGGTCATTTCCAAATTCATTATTGTTGACACAGTCGACATTTTTACTAGAATGTGTAATAGTATTGTTTTAAAAAGAACTCGTTAGCATTCTTTTCTTGTGGTTCATTAGTATGTATTGTAAGTTGTACAGATTCATTGCGAACACTAGAGTCTAATTCTGTTTACTGCATAACTCTTAGTACTTGGGCTGACTTTTTACTTTGTAAAGCACCCTAGAAGTAGCCTGCGACTTACGATGCTACATAAATTGTGATCAATATGCTACATAAATTGATAAATTGTGATCATTACATTACGTTATCATAGACAACTTTTAAAGAGAAACTTTATATGGTTTTAAAGAGAAGCTTTGTGTACTTCAAACAATAAGCCGTGTCAGTTTTATGGAGGTTCCTGAAAATAAACTTGTCGTTTTGTAGATGTTTTTTGCGTTTTGGATTCAGTTGCTGCTGCGTCTATATGTACATGTGAACCACGATTAGATGGGAAAGGGTGGGTGAGGAATGCTTTGCTAGATGGCGGTCTTAATTACATTTGCATAGACCTTGACGTTATTCCTCTATTAATTGTACCGATCTTCTTGCTCTGGTGGATCATTTCCATGCTTGGATGATTCCCAGCCTGTGTCTGGCCTGTCCATGCCCGACCAGTCACTGACCTCTCTGGCTCCCAGAGATGCAGTTTGCACAATGTTCTCCCATTTTTCAGGGACAGTTTGTATAGGCCCTCCTCTTGTTCCTCCTCTTTCCTTTTCCAGAGCAGATTGCTTTGTCCCTCCTTTCAGCCTTGTTTCTTCCTTTTCAGGGCAGATTATCTAGTGTATGCTTTGTACCTCCTCTTTCTCATGGGCAGTTTGCCTAGTCGGGCCCCAAGGAAAGCGGCCCACTGCCCCCTCCCGGTTCGTCCGGCATAGCATTGTTTCCGAGTTCCCCAGACGCTATGGGATAATGGAGCCAGTCTGATAAAGGAACCCAAGCAAGAATTTGTTTCTTATTTTAAGGAATGCTAAAAGGGACGCATATGGCAGGTTTGTTGTTATATACACATGAAGGGGTGATGGGGCCCTATCTACACACTAATCTTTAGTCAATTCAAGATGAAAATTCAGATATTTGATTAATTAGTACCACTAAATAATTATACTATAAGTTATGATCTGCTTGTTTAGTGGTTACTGCTTCAAGAATGAACATTTTGAATTTTGGCTGGAGAGTTAGTTAGTATGTAGGCATGATGGTCTAGTGGTTAGCCTGCTGGATTGTCAACCAGAGGATGAGGATTCTAAACTGATTTCTGCCAGGGTAGGATGATTTTTCAAGAATATTGTTGGCTCACTTGCTCTGCCAGTGAACTCGGCTTTAAGCCTAAAATAGGCACACTGTACGCCGTCGGTGAGAATATCAGACGGCGAGGAAGAGGACCGGTCACTCGCCCTCGTTTGCTGGGACTGAAACAGTTTTGCTGCATAACATTAGCCTAATTATTTCAGAACCTTAAAGCAAAACCCAAAAAAATACCCAATGTGACAGCTCAACATCTGTTACTAATGTAGTTGAATACAAATGTTGTCTAGTTTTGTTAGTTTGTACAATACATCATGTATAAAACTGTAATCTGGACCTAAATACGATATGAAACCTAGACTAATGCAAGGAAATTACCCCAAATTACGTGTTTTCTAAGAAAAAACTCTCGTCTTCAGGAGGTTTTTGCCCTCTGAACATTTGCCCCTGGACTCCACTTGGGACTGTGCCCCAAGACCCTCGCATAGGCTCCCGCTCCGCGCTCGCCATGTGACCCCCTTTGCTGAAATCCAGAAATCGCCCTTGGTCGGACCGGAGCTGAACACAGGCTGAACGGTCTTTCTGTCGGACTATACAATATGGCCGTAGTTCAGCCACGTAGTTCAGCTGCACTCTGGCTCCTTGTTCTTAGTTTTCTTGTATGTAAATAAATTTTTGACATGGCAGCTTTTAACTCGACCTTCTTTCACGGTTTCAGCTCACATAACCGTAGTGTAACAGATAAGACGCCCATGGCATGTGCCATTGCTCTTTCGCATCGCTCTTACCTCGGCCTTCCCCACAGATCCCTCTCTACCATCCACCCCACTCCTGTCTGTCTGTTGTGTGTCTGTCTGTCTGTCTGTCTGTCTGTCTGTCTGTCTGTCTGTCTGTCTGTCTGTCTGGTTCCCTTGTCCCACCACGGCCTGTTGGCTTAACTATAAGCGGGTGACAAACGATCGACCAGTGGACGCCAATCTAATTTCTCCCGCCAGAGGGCGAGAGCAGACTGTGACCAGTTGAGCGAATGCGCTCGAAAGGGGACGGGAATGCGCGAAGGAGACGAAGGGGTGCGGGTAACAGTCTACTGTGCCCCTCCCTTCCCGTGTCTCTTCCTCTCTCTTCCTCCCTCTCCTCCCAACCGTCCCCAGGGTTCAAAACCCGGGCGTCAGAAAGCCTTGTTTGCATCGCGTTTGTCCGACCAGCCGTGGATTCCTTCTTTAATAGTAATTGTACGCGAAACTCGCCGCGCTTAAGCTGCATGCAGGGGAAACCGACACATGAGGACTGATTTTCGCATCCATGTGCAATTCGAAAGAAGTTTATCAGACGTGGACAGCAGATTCTTGGAAACGCCGTCCATGGCTACAGCGATGGCCGCTCCCTCTCTCCCTGGCTGGACCCACCGCTGCCGACCCCGCCACCATCACCTAACGATTGTCGATAGCCATGCGCCTCGCTCACGTGGTCGCCTTGTATCTATATACATGTATATAGACTGAGCTATGTATAATGTTTGTATATATATGTATAAAACCTTAGTTGATGTAAAGACTAAGCTTATATATATTTTTTTCTATGTAGATATAAACAAGGACAGAAGACTAATCCCACCACATCTACGGGCGTGGTATATGTGTGTTTATATCTGTGAATAAGCTGGTTCCCTCGACTTAGCTTTCGTTGGGCGCTGTAGAAATCTAGAGCTTACGACGTGTATGTATATATAATTTAGATGGGGTTTGCTTATATTATGTTCATATATGCATATATTGTCTTAACTTACAATGTCCACTAAATGTATCCAGCTTTGAATTCACTAATCGTAATACAGGACGTCTACTCTTCAATGTATATAATTATATAAATATGGCAAAAGATGCTGCTGAATATATGTATATATATATATAATTATGTATATGATTATATAAGGGAAGGATACGATTTGTATCGTGATCATATGCAGTAAATTTCTTAAGTAAATTTTTTAAGTATTGTATCGTGTATACATACAAGCATATATACAAGTACACATAATCACCATGCATAGATATTAGATATGTATACTAATATCCATATACTAGCAGGCATTGATAATGATACATATATCTTCATGCATGCCAGTATACAGTAGGGTGTGTGTGTATATATATATATATATATATATATATCCTGAAGCCGATGCTATGGACGTTGTTCCTCCAAGAGGTTTGCTACAGCATCAGCAGAGGCGGTGCTGGCAGCAAAAGCTCGCAGGCCGATGTTGGATTTCAAAGCAGCGCTAACGATTCCATGCGTCAAAAAGCAGCGGGCAACGAAGACGACGACGCTCAACCTGTAGACCGACCGAATTATATCACAAACACACGAATAGGTTGCAGGAATAGACGTCACGAAATAGAAAGCAGAAATAGGTCACAAGAATAGGCTCGATAATGATAAATCGCAACAATGGGCCTCGCGAATAAGAGGCCCTAATAGATCTCGCTAGTAATAGGTGGCATTTTGTCTCACGCTTCGGAAAGAGACGTAACGAGTAGACCTCAGTAATATATGCTCTGTGTCGTGCGGCATTCGAAAGAAAATGGAGTCTCGTACATCTAGACCATTTTAAGAAAATTTAAACAGTAAACTATACGAATTGATAATACGAATGAGTACTAGAAATAGGTGACACAAACAGACCAGCCAACTGATATGTATTAAAATAAGCAAGACAATTAATAGGCAGGTCAGCTTAGATGTCTGTTAATGCTACTTTGTGAAGATTCGCCAAATAACTGGTTTCTGCGCACGTGACAGCTCTAATCGCGAAGGATTTTCTGGAATCAGGTCAGGTCAGGCAGGGTTTCAAATGTCGCGTGAAGTCGACTTTACACGTGCCATATCTGAACAATACATATTTTCCTGTAAACCATGTAAGTCTTACAATGAATCGTTTCTATTTAATTAACAGATCTCAGTGTAATTATTCTAGCAAACAAATCTAGCAAAATCTATAGCGCCGTTGCGTAAACACAATGCATTAGTTGATACAGGCGTGGACCTAGACAGAGGCTTGAGCCTCCTTTCACATAAGTTATAAGTTGCCTTATTTGAGTTTAGTAAAGCTTATCGAAGCTTATTAAAGGAGAGTTTATTAAAGCTTATTGAAGCTTATTAAAGGTTAGTAAAAAGCTTATTAAAAGCTTGTGCTTATGGGTTCGTCATTTCAGCGTCGCCTAAAAACAACTTTATTAAGTAACTCAAATTTATATGCTTGGCGCTCAGTCATATCAAGATCTCCAGGACCATGTTTGGGGGAGTCGATTTAATTACCACGCAGACTGACGGCAAGAAAGGTGAAACTCAATTATCAAAGATGAGGCAATCTGTATTTACGTCTTACCTGCATGTGCTTTTACGAATTAGAAAGACGTAGCAATACAACGATGGCATGCAGCGTGCGATGATAGGCTACCGTAGGCCTGTTTATGTGGGACATTCGGTCATCAAGTAAATACACTGTGCTTCAAAGATGGTGGCTGTAAACGCTGAGCGAAGCCGCATAACGACCTCGGGCAAGTTGTTTTTGCGCAAAACGCTTCTCACTAGCAGTATGGGCCTTAATTTTTTGAGGGTACAGCTAGGGGTTAACGCGTGTCTTTTGATACGCTGGTCGGGTGTTCAGAACTTTGGGATTCGCTCGTTGTCGGTTCAGAATCTCTGAAAAGAACATAGGTTCTTCTAAACGCCCCGGAACGGTATGTGGAAGACTTCAATTGAATCATTTGTACACTGAGTCTAAGGAGTGGAACGCCATTCGCCTGGACTGTCGTATACGACTGCGTGGTAGCATGTCATCTCCACAGCATATTCGGACAATAACAACCGTATTGGAGGCCCTACAATCCCCCCTACATGTCTGCAAGACTTGATAATAGCATTCACTGTTTTGGCAGGCGTTACTGTTTAGAGTGACCTACTATTGCGCTCTATATGATGAAGAGCATGTTGAAGTAGGCGAGGCTATGCCACAGGCTGAAGTATGCCTACTTCATCTCTACGTGACATTGAAGGGTAGTGATTTTAACTCAGATACATTCGTCTACGGTTGAGACATGGTTGCTGCTGCTGCTGCTGCGATGAGTAAGGGTTTGAGGAGTGTTCTGCCTCCTTTTCTTCTGCTGCTGATGCTTTCGACGAATCCCAGCCAAGGCTGCCTCCGTCTCTTCGTCTACCGCGTCGACGAAGTCTATTACAACTGCGTCTCCCGCTGCATGGAAGGCAGGTGCGTCCCGTCTATGTATTTATCTGCCGTTTACCATTACGTACATACGTACACGCATACACATGCATACATATATACATACAGGCATACATACACACATACATATAGACGCGCATACACATGCACACGTTCATACATATATGCATACATATACATATAAATAGGGTTGGGTAACATAGTAGTTGTAAATGTACACGGTTTTATGTAGCGACCGTATGGCCTCGAACCTGCTAATTTTTCAATGAATTGATCGGGTGAGATCCTTCACCACCGCTGCCCGTTTGAATGGGGGCCACGCCGTTTAAGGTCCCCGTGCACGGACGGTGTTAGCCCAAGATTCAAATCTGAAATAAGCCACGATCGGGTTGCGAACCGGGAATCCTCACGCACAGAAGCTGCTTTGGGTACGAGTTTACAGATGTAGCTAACTAGGCCAGTTTTACCAGCTTCTTGAAACAATGTATGTACTGTAATTGACTGATCACTTATATAGCGCCTTCTTAGTAGGCCTGCCCTCGAAGGCTATCAGAGTAATGTAACGACACCAGAGAGACTCTTGGCCTCGTGGAAAGTTACTGGGATCTTCGAACAACATCAATGTATCATCAAGGGCGAAACGACGTCTAACGAAAACGTGAATTTTGTAGAGTTATATCTCAAACCATTCCGTAATAGCATGTAATATTTAGCGCAATATCATACATTATTTATATAGCGCCTTGAGAAACGGTCACATTGAGGTGCAATAAAGCACAAGCCCTAAAACAATGTCCAAACAAAATATCTATGGCCCGTGATTTTATTGCTTTTAAAATATGCTCGGATGTTTCATCAATACACTCGTTATAAACATTCTCAGCTAAACCCTGTTGTCCAGTGTGACTGACTTCGACTTCAACCCTGAGTTGACAAACGAGTGGCGTGCATAGGAATTCCGTGATGAGGGCAGAGGTAGCTAGGAGACGATGGACGAGGCTTCTTAAAGCCAATGTAAAGAAAACCAAAAGCCTAATAACTTAGAAATTGAAGCCCTACAGTGGATTGTATTTCACAGATGATTGAATTTGGGCAGCTGTAAAGATTGATTTTGTGGAAGTCAAATTGATCCTCAGCGAAGGGAAGATGCTACAATTAATGCCTCCCGTTAAAAACGCCACTGTTTGTTAAGTTCAGAATGAGCGCTTTTGTTAGAATTATCTGTAACAAATTATACACAGTTTAGACAATAAGAAGAACTGAAGTCTTCAGTGAACTAGGCCCTTATATATATATATATGATCTTCAGGATGTTCGCTACATACTATGAGTAGTTGCTATTATTAAACCGAATTCTTAATCCTATCTATCCTGGATTTTAATGAATAAATTCTAATAGAATTCAAGCCCAGAATATTCTTCCTGGGTCACAATTTGGACCACAAACTAATAAAGAATTAAGGGTAGTTGAGGAGACGCATTTTGAACTTGGACTGAACAGCTCAGCATTGTACATGGCACTTTGGGAATGTGGAATGTATCTCAGGAGCGGAATTGGTAACTGATTATTTAAAGTAAAGCTCCTTGTAAATATTCTTAAGAGTTTAAACCTGTAAACAGTATAAACTTGAAGGCCTAAATTTCTCGATGAAACGCTTAAGATATTGCTTTTCATAGGAATGTAGAAAATTGCTAATGACAAGTGCGTATATGACTTCAAATAGGCCTATTACAATGTCATAGCTTTATTTAAATTCGGAATTTCGTATCTAAACGTGTAAATTCATATTAAAAGTGTATATCTGCTGGACACATAAGTGTACCATACAAATGGTATATTTTGGATTGATTTTATTCCTTGTAAAAATATTATGACAGAATTATTGGAGAAACTTGATTTCGGATTAATATCTAGGGAATATTAATTTATTTATAGCCCAAAATCTCTGTTGTTACTCTAAAATAATTTCCATTTATTTCCTAATATTATTTATTTACTAATGCTAAGAAAACGAACCATTGCGGCAATAAACAACTCTTTCATACGTGTTCTGCGTTACAGGGCAATTCCAATGGATTTTTTTCTTTAATATGGGTGCACAGCGAGCTTTGCAATAAACGACAGTTGTAATAAAACGCTGTTCTTATGGCCTGGGCCTGTGTTATATGCGGTATATGGCTACGAACTGTTTGTCAGTCGACAGGTTCCTATTCATTGGCAAAGGCCATGTCCGTCCAGAAAGACAGGTCTAGCCTTAGCTGTAAACTTCTATAGCGTTGCTATGGTAATTCACGAAGTACCAATCGATGGTTGCTAGGAGACTGTTTGTACAAAGTAAACGCATGGCCTTTATTAATCCTTTTCCCCCTCTTCTTTCAGTGTTCTCGTCCCTTTTCCTCCTACTCATCCTCATCAAATTTTTCCTTCCACCTTCTACTCTTCCTACGATTCTTTGTTGTTGTCCTCTCCCTCTTCCTCCTCCTCCTCCTTTTCCTTCTCCTACTTCTCGTCTATATCTTCCTTTTCCATCATACTTTTCCTGTATCTCCTCCTCGTATTTTTCATATATCGTCCATGTTCTATTGCTGCTGATAATAGTCTGGTCCAGACTCCTTCCCTAGTTCCAGTAGCCCTAGCTGTGACTGACTGCCTTCCTCTCCCCTCCATTCTCCAGTCGCTTCTCAGCTGCAGTATCGTCCAGAAGATGTTCGGACGCTGAGGACTAATCTGTCATTCGACCAAATAAGAAACCTCTGCAGCAGCAGCCGATAAAGACAACCAAGCGAAACGATCTACGGACATACAGGAAGAAGCCAGGTTGCCCGTGGATGAATGGATGGAACGATGAATGAATGGATGGGAAGGTACATGTACGGTCGGACCCGACTGACGAACGGACGGACGGTTCGATGAGTGGATGGGTAGATGAATGGATGAATGGCTGGCTGGATGAATGAACGAATGAATCGGTAGGTGGGTTGACCGACGGACGGATGGATGGGTGGACGGATGGATCGAAGGATGTATGGATGGATGGATGGATGAATGAATGAATCGGTAGGTGGGTTGACGGACGGACGGACGGATGGATGGGTGGACGGATGGATCGAAGGATGTATGGATGGATGGATGGATGAATGAATGAATCGGTAGGTGGGTTGACGGACGGACGGATGGATGGGTGGACGGATGGATCGAAGGATGTGTGGATGGATGGATGGATGGATGGATGAATGAATGAATCGGTAGGTGGGTTGACGGACGGACGGATGGATGGGTGGACGGATGGATCGAAGGATGTATGGATGGATGGATGGATGAATGAATGAATCGGTAGGTGGGTTGACGGACGGAGGATGTATGGATGGATGGATGGACGGACGGACGGACGGATGGATGGGAGGACGGATGGATCGAAGGATGTATGGATGGATGGACGGACGGACGGACGGACGGATGGATGGGAGGACGGATGGACAGACTGAAGTGAATCGACTCTGCGCATGTCAGCAGCAGCGTCGGTTGTTGACTCGCCTCGTATGTTATTTTGGTGGATTTTTCGCCTAAGTGCGGAACTTACTCGATAATTTCTTACATGTTTGGACGTTTTCTGTTGCTAAGCTTGAGTGTCTGAATTAATTAAGGACAGAACAGAGGACGGATGGACAGAGGAACGTATTTTATACTTGAGGACTAATGGAACAAATCAATCTGTCAACCGATCGATCGATGGATCGATGGAAATGGCTGAGGAAACAGAGAGTGAATAATTATAGTTGGTATGTGTTGATGACTGATGTTTCAGCTGCCAGTTTCTGAGCTCGGCGTCTTGTAGGCAGTGGCTGCAGGAAGAGTTCTGTATGCCCTGCTGCTCCCGAAAGCCGTCCGACTGCACCCTGCGAAGGGAACAGGACTACAACGCATGCAATAACAGGTCCGATCATCCTGCATGTCTCTGTCTCTGTCTATGCTTGTTTGCTCGTCTCTGCTTGTTTGTTTCTGTTTGTCTGCATCTGTCTCCGTTCTTCTATGCCTCTACCTTATAACTGTCATTCGCCTGCCTGCTTGCCTGCCTGCCTGCCTGCTTATTTGCCTGCCTATTTGCCTGCCTATTTACCTCCTCTGTATCCTTATCTGTCTGTTCCTTTGTCTGTGAGGGTGCTTGTATGTCTGTCTGTCTGTATGTGTTTACTTACTGATAATATGCAATACCTACATTAACTATGTGGCTGCGAGATACAGAGTTAGGCTGATATTCATTCCGTGAGATTGACTCAGAACTGTTCTGCTTTACATCTGGGAAGAATCGATTTTTTAATCAGCGAATAAAAGCGATAATGCAGGTGTCTTGGAAGGTTTGAATGTTCAGTGGATGGAAACAGCGCATCCATCGCAATCACTTGATCCGCAACTGGAGTCAAAATGATCCTCAAAATGAGCCGCAAAATGATCCTCAAAATGAGCCGCAAAATGATCCTCAAAATGATCCTCAAAGTGATCCTCATGCTGTAGCTTGCGATGATTTTCGTCAAATGGAAGCCCTGTTATTACGAAATCATAGCGATAGTTTGTGATGACGAGCAAATATACTTTTACGGTTATATTCACGTGTATATTCATAATCATTGTGCAGCAAGATGGTCTATTCGGTAGCGCGCTGGGTTTCTAATCCAGCGATTTCGGGTTCGAGCCTGCTAAGCAGACTCCTTGTAACGATCCTGGACAAATTGTCGCTCACACTCGTCTCGCCCCTCAGATTCAGATTTACTATCATTGCACGCGTAACTCATTAAATAAGTAATAAATTTATGAAGAAAAATAGCTAGTAAGTGCATAATTATTGTCGATGTTGTAAAGTGTGACTAATTTTAGGGTTATTTCCGTTGTTACAGGTAACCTACTGCAGTGGCCGTTGTTCGCCAGAAAGTGATGGCAGTTGGCCTACAAGTTCAACGGATGCCTACAAATTTAGACTTAGCTATAGACAATGCAGTCTATGTACATAGTGTATATGTCAAACGCTACGAACTGTCTTTTCAGCTAGCGCTGTACTAGGGCTACCACTATTTTTGTGTAGTTCATATTGATTGAAATGGTATCCCGGTCTGCATAGGCCTTCATAAATAGTGTGTATGTATTTGATTTGATACGATCAACGCCTAGTAATAATTTCCGAGTCCCGAGTGAAAGAAAATTGCAAACTTTATCAGGGTTTTTGTTATTCGAACAGACGAAAATGACAGATGCTTTTCCTGAAGTAGAAAAGCCAGACACTGCTGTAAGTGCCGGCGGACTCATGGCTGACTGCAGCCACGCGAGAAACTAGAGACGTTTTGATGCCAGCTTTTCCTTCTTCAGTTGCTCGACGCTGTCAGTTATGTAGGCACCGGATACCATGACACGAGAGTCAACAGAGGCCGATTGTCGATCGCTTAAGATATGACTGCTTCGTCTGTCATAGGCCTATTCAGTTACAGGCTGCAACAAAATATGCGCTTAACATAATCAATATCACTAGCGTAGCTGGCAGACTACTTCTGAGTTCACCATAACCTTGGATTATTGACACACACGCGCACGTTTATATATATTTAAATATATATATTTAAATATATATATATAAACGAAAAGAATAGAGATTATTCTCATTCATCATCACCAAATGGCTGGTGTCAGGAATATATATATATATATATATATATATATATATATATATATATATATATATATATATATATATATATATATATATATATATATATATATATATATATATATATATATATATATATATATATATATATATGATACTTAAATTTTATGTAGACGGCATACGATTTAGGCTAATTAGGCAAAACACTGGCTATTTTATTAGGCCCAACATTTTGTTGGTTGAATTTATGCGACAAAAAAGACATGTCATGAATATAGTAACGACTTTTGTTGTTTTAAAGACAAGCGCAAGGAAAACTAAGTTTAACTGGATTAGAACTTAATGTTTTCTGAGTCATGAACCACGAGTTCAACCCCCCGCCCCCCATACTAAAGTAATGTCCACGCGCTACGTCCGACCAAAAGCACAAATCCAGCTTATTATTACTGTATTTAC
Organism: Norana najaformis; assembly: GCA_964023275.1. NCBI lineage: Eukaryota > Metazoa > Annelida > Clitellata > Crassiclitellata > Hormogastridae > Norana > Norana najaformis. Next base: position 9,108,570 of record OZ029916.1, on the reverse strand, counting down.
AATCCAACCACTCCGTTCAACCTGCTTCTTGTCTGTCCTAAGACTTCTTCGCCCTCCAGTCACCTCATCCTTAAAATTTGGAAATCGCTCCATAGCCATAGCTGACCCATCCCTCTGGAATAAACTCCCGCCAGAATTACGACGTTTATCTGATCCGTCATAAGGACTCACCAAGACTTCACCTCTTGCAATTTCTGCGCTGGTCTTTCACTCAAGACTGAAAACATTACTTTTCCAAAAATCTTATCCTGTATCTTCCTCTTCCCCTTATCTCCTCGCTTCAGTTTCAAGCGCCATCTACCGTAGCCGTCCGATTGTCTGACTGCTTGACTCCTGGATCTTGACCTGGAACCGAACCTTTTGCCTTTTCACTTCAGTCTGTCTACCCACCTACCCATCCCACCATCCATTTTGTCTTGACTGAGCGCCTGTGAATAAGCTGGTTCCCGGGACTTCGCTTTCGTTGGGCGCTGTAGAAATATCGATATTACAATTACGATTACAATTCAGTTTGATGTTCGGCTAGTAGTAGTAGGATCAGAAGTTTAACGACATCATACGGCAGCATGGCCGTTGATGTCTGATGACCGACTTCGCATAACAGAGATCTAGTGCTAGATAAATCTATTTTAAATAGAAATAAAGACAATGACGTCATCTCTTCAACTTTCAGCAAGGATTCTAAATATTTTCATTTGCCTAAGGATCCTCGTTTGTTTTACATCCTTTATGCGGTATGTAAAACTTGCTGTTCTTACGTTGCTTTCTTGAACAGACCGACATTGTATTCTAGATTTTAAACGTGTCTCGCTATAACATTTTCAGAAACAGCATAAATTTTAAGCTGAACAGTTTCTGTTGTTTTCAAGAATTTTCACGGATAAAGGCCCAACACAAAGGGTAAACGACCACCTCCAACATTGTATGCTATCTATATGATGATGACGATGATGATGATGATGATGATGATGATGATGATGATGATGATGATGATAACGACGACTACAACAATGATTAGAGTGAATGATGACTATAATGACAATATGTTGACGATGACGCAGTAGCGTAGCTTAAAAGGCTATTATTGTATTAGGTTAATGTAGAAGGGTACAATACAAGGATAATATATGAACCAAGAGTGTCTCGGAGGAGTTTCCTCGCTAGAGGCGCTCACAAAATAGGTTATTAAGACTACTATAAAAGATAAATGATTTTTTCCAGAACTCTCAACCACAAGTGCCGCTTTTGACGTATTGTATACGGTTAATTAATTAATATCTCCGACAACTGTCAAATAAGTGAATGGATTCCGCAAAAAAGCTGAAACTTCTTCGACTCCCCATCTACAACACACACGTCGGATCATGGGTAAATATATTCTATAGTATCCGACACATTTACCGTACATCATACAAGCACTGAAATAATTATTGTGATTATTCTGGCTCCATGAATACTGTAGGGGACTCGAGTGGCTGCAGGGTTACCACTCGAACTTGAATAGTTGTCGTGGTTACACATGAAACACTATGCATTGTGCTATAGGCGTAATTAGCAACCGCAGAATTGCTTTAAACATGTAGGTATTATGGGCTTGCTCAAAACCACCTCTATAAATCATGGTTACAACGCTAAATATAGGCTATACATTGATAAATATAATATAAGCCTATGCCTATGCCCGTATATAAATATATGTATATATATATATAGGCATAGGCTTATATTATATTTATCAATGTATATATATATATACGGGCATAGGCATAGGCTTATATTATATTTATCAATGTATAGCCTATATTTAGCGTTGTAACCATGATTTATAGAGGTGGTTTTGAGCAATTTTATAATAGGAGAGTTTTGGGGAGAAGTCTGGGGTGATATATGATGAGATGCTTGATGGGGAGAAGTTATTTGGAACAAGCTGAACCCTTCTGTCTACGGTTATGCTCAGGGCCTTTAAGAGATTCAGAGAGGCCCGGGTCACTGCAAACTCGACGTCGAAATGAGACTACTAATTCTAATGCAAACATATTATTCTGTCAAACCCTTTGAATTCAACTGCGTTAGGCTTGAAACTTGTGGGAGAAAGTTGAATAACTAAATAAATATTAACAAATATTGCATTTTTTTAAATCTGAGGCCCCCTCCTCTCTATGAGGCCCGGGTCGAATGGCCCTGCTGGCCACCCTTTGATAGGGCCTGGTTATGATATTGTGGTTGTCCTAGATCAGACATTGACCATGGCTGAACCCATCAGCTGCGCCAGCTGGGAGTTCGCGGTTCGTTTACAACGGGCACCGCAGTCAGTCTTGTTCATATCTGTAATTGGCAGTAGTAAGATCAAATACTGTGGCGCCATCTGTGCAGGGATTAGGCAGCTGGGACGTTGGCTGCGTCCAGTTGCAAGACTGTTGATCGTATTTCTAAATTTAGTCACGTTTCGGATTATCTGCCTAAGTACTTCATTTGCTTCCCATTCCACAGAGCATCAATCTTCAGATTTCAGAGTGGGTAAATATAAATGTAAATATAGCAGATCTGGGTCAGGCCAGTAGTGGGTCTGTCGGTGTCAGCTACATAATGTGCGCGCCTGTGTGTGTGCAGGAGCTATATCACCTTACCTTCGGTTTGACTAAAGACATATACAACCCAGGATGAATTAGTTCGTAATTCCCGAGATTTCTACAGCGCCCAACGAAAGCCGCGCCGCGGGGACCAGCTTATTCACAAGCGCTCAGTCAAAACAAAATCGATAGGCAAAAGGGTTCGGTTCCAGGTCAAGATCCAAAAGTCAGACGGAGAGACAGCGTGGCAGCTACGGGGGTGGTGTTTGGGGTTGGAGAGGAGAGGAGAGGATGGGGAGAGAGAGAGAAAAAAAAAAGAGAGAGAGAGAGAAAGATAAGAGAAAGAAGGGGTGTCCGGAAACGAAGGCCTTCTCACCAGCTGAGACTTGGATAACATGAAAACTGGTCTCTTTCTCCAAAGCTGGTCTGGGTGCGATTCTGCTATACCTTAAAGATAGGCCTAAGCGAGATGAACTGATCGAATGATTATCTAACCAGACGATTATAGAGTCCTCTGTGACGATGTACTGCAGACTCAGAATCTGGAGCAGAAGATGATCGATCGTGAAAACCGTCTGATGAACGACCGTCTGGCTGAGGCGAGGAAGGGGGGACGATATCCGGGACCGAAAGAGGCCGCAGAAACGATGAAGATCATCGAAAAGAAACACATGCACACAACTAAGAAACGTCTCCAGGTGGCGCCTTCACTTATTAAATGTTCAAATTAAATGCAAATGTACACGGCTTTATATAGCGACCGTATGGCCTCGACCCTGCTTATTTTGCAGTGAATTGATCAGTGTAGTCTTCTTCTCATTCTTTTATTATTATTATTATTATTATTATTATTATTATTAGAAGTAATAGTAGTAGTAGTGGTAGTAGTAGTAGTAGGAGGAGGAGGAGGAGGAGGAGGAGGAGGAACAGCAGCAGCAACAGTAGTATACCCTATAGCGATCGCCAGTCGAAGGGAATCCATTCAGAGGCCCATAAGGAATTGTCTAGAGCATCAAAAGAATTTCGCAATAACCATTTTAAGTTCACAACTGTTTATGAAATACGAGCTACAGGAACGAAGACAGAGAGACCAAGATACAGACAGAGAGACAAACAGACAGGAACGAAAGCAGAGAAAATGATTGTTCGTAGTGTGAGAGAGACAGAGTCATGCAGACAAATAGCGAAACAGAGATAAACTTGCATCGGTTATTGGTAGCATCAAAATCAGGACAGCCATGCAAAACAGACAGATACACACATACACACAGACAGACTGAGACACATACACACAGATCAAGAAGTACAAACCAACTGGAATATTATAGGAAAGGCCACAGGGCAGACGGATAACCGGAGCAAAGGCCGAATAGACAAAAAGACGGACATATGGTCTTGCCAAAATATATATATATACACATATATATTATGCCATATGTATTATACCGACATATGTTATATATATATATATATATATATATATATATATATATATATATATATATATATATATATATATATATATATATATATATATATATATATATATATATATATATATATATATATATATAGGTAATACCACATGATCTGCGTCTACTGAAACATCGATGAGTCTTTCTTTACACACACACGCACACAGAGAGAGAGAGGGAGGGAGATAGGAGACAGACTGACAGACATGCAAACGGACAGACGGATGGACGGACGGACGGACGGACGGACGAACAGCATGTAACAGAAGGCAGATACAGAAACTGGAGAGCGAGAGAGAGACAGACAGAGAGAGGGAGAGAGAGAGAGAGAGAGAGAGAGAGAGAGAGAGAGAGAGACATGGAACCGAACAGTGTGAAAGACTGAGACAAACAAGCCGTCCATTGGACGACTGACCTTAGCTCGAGTGGCTGCAAATAAATGGCTTGGCTGTTGCTAAAGAGAGATGGGCGACGGAGGATGGAAGACTTCGGCGGCAGCATGCTCTAAAGATCGTCTGTCAGCATATATCATCATCATCATCATTTGCTGTGTCTTCTTTTTCTTTTTCTTCTTTTTCTTCTTCTGCTTCTACTCCTTCTCCTCCTCCTTCTCCTCCTCCTTCTCCTCCTCCTTCTTCTCCTTCTCCTCGTTCTGCAGCCATTTTTTGTGTTTTTAACAACTGCACATTCACCACGCATTTCATGCTACTCGTAAAATTCAGATAATTTAAATCTGAGACGCTTGCATTTAGTAATTTTGCTAAATACGAGTTCACTGTGTACCAGGAACACATCATTAGTGTGGTCACCATTCAACTTGTAATATCGTCCGTCTGTAGATACCTTTCGGTATCTGCAGTTCTTCAGTTCGGTCTGTCGGTTAAATCCATCTATTAGTCCATCCGACTGCAGTTACAGATGATCCCAAGCGTGGACCCATCAGTGGTTTCGAGCATGAATCGACTCACTCGACCATTCATTCTCTCGTTCGTCCTTCTCTGCAGCTTTAAGAGCAAAGCCTCAAACATAGAAAGGCTCTGCGATGAAAAGACGAAATTAAGAAATCACTGTCTGTGGAATTTTTCTCTGCAAGATGACCGCAGAAGAATCTCACTGCATGCTCCCGCTGCATCCAGCTTCAGCGTCTCTCTTCCTCAATGATCTCTTTCTATTTCTCATCATCTTTACTCTCCTGCAATGCGCTCATTCATATCATTACTTTCCTGTCCGTCCGTTCGTCCGTCCGTCCGTCCGTCCGCCTGCACGTCTGCATCCATCATTGCATCCTGTTTCTTTGTCTGTCTATCACTACGTCTTCTGTTTCTTTTCGATCCCAGTTTCATGCCTTTTGATACTGCCTGCCTGCCTGCCTGCCTGCCTGCCTGCCTGCCTGCCTGCCTGCCTGCCTGCCTGCCTGCCTGCCTGCCTGCCTGCCTGCCTGCCTGCCTGCCTGCCTGCCTGCCTGCCTGCCTGCCTGCCTGCCTGCCTGCCTGTCTGCCTGCCTGCCTGCCTGCCTGTTTGCCTGCCTGCCTGACTGACTGACTGACTGACTGATTAATGGATTGGTTGGTTGGTTGATTGATTGATTGAATGAATGAATTATTGATTGACTGACTGACTGATTGATTGACTGACTGACTGACTGATTACTTGGTTGCTTGATTGCTTGCTTGCTTGATTGAGTAATTGATTGATTGATTGATTGTAGGATGAGGAGAGAAGTCTGCGATACATCGAAAAGCAGAACGTCATGATGTTGAAAGGAATGGCGAGAGCTTGTGAAGGAGGACGTATTGATAATAAGTGGACGAACGACTTCTGGAGGAAAAAGTAACACCATTCCACTGTATCCCACCCCCCACTGTGCATGTAATGGCTGCATTAGCCTTTCACCACTGCGCCAGAGGTTTGAATTTCAGTGCGAAATTAAAGGCATTATGTCGTCAAGCCAACAGACTCCTAAGAAAGTATTGTCCAGTTTCTGTCCGCTTCGGCTGAGTCAAATTTAAGAGGCAGCTGTCGTTAGCTGACGGACTTACATTATAGGCCTTCTATGAAAAAGCTGACATCTTCACAAAACACAAAATTTAGCAAAAATGTCTTCATACATACATGCATACATTTATGAAACTGTCCACGATTTCGATACCTTTACCTCAGCATACCATCTTTTCCAAATAACCTTTTTCGTTTTTGTATTATTCGCCAGATAGCGCCAGTGTTCAGCCGAACCACGCACGCGTCTAATGCTGTGGATAAGGATATCACTCGATCAATTCATTGAAATTGAACAGGGTCGAGGTTATACGGTCCTCTATAGAAAAACGTGTACATTTACATTTATTTAAATTTAAAGCTGCTCTTACAGGCCTTTAGATGCTCAGGCTAACCAGATGGATGTATGATAGTATAATTATTTGTATGAAATGTCTGTAGTGTTGTTGAGGTGGCTCGTAAGAAGCGCATTCAGTCTGAGATAGCTCAGAAGGTGCTGGCTGCTGATAATGCGAGAATATGTCTTCGGCTGCTGAGGGAGATTCACTCGGAATATTCGAGGGAGGCCGTACAGAAGGACTGGCCTTTCAAGGTCTTCCGCATGCACTACACCTCACGATATCCGGTCTCCGACTGGTGGGAAGAATACCTTGGCGAACTGGTACGACGGCATACAATGCATTGTAACGGGATCCAAGGATGGATCCCCATATGACATGTTAAAATATAAAGGATCCCTGAAGATGGGACATCCGTGTTGGAGGGAGGCAAGAAGTATTGGAGGGAACTTGTTTTGTGTGAGAGGTTTTAGATAAGTGATTATAAAAGAAAAGGTTTCTAATCAACATCGAATGTTGAAGTTATACGCATATGTGACATCGTAACATGCATTAGATGGTTTCTGTCGACATGCTTAGCTTCTCTAACGGATTACGGTTTTCGATTTTGGTTTCACTTAAAGCGATCATCAGTTAATGCCTTGTGCATCATAATAACGGTGCTATGTTATATTAGATTAGGTTAGATTTATGTATTAGATTAGATTAGATTAGAACAGACATGCTGCACTCCACCGAACACACCTGTATGACTTACAGTCTTTTCCGTTTTTGGCACTCGAGGCCTTTGAAATTGGATGTTGAGGCTCTCGACTCAGTGGCATTTCTTCTTTCTTTGTTGCAGCTGATTCGGTCACTCGTTGTTTTTCATTGATAGCTTATCGAGCAATTTTGTTAACGATAATCAATTTCAACTGAAGACAACAAACTGTAGCCACATCTACATCTATGCACGTTTGTATGCAAATATATTATGTGTCTGAGGATTTGTATAGCACCTGTTAGGCATCTCTCAAAGGCGCTGGTAGCAGCTATGATGGTGGCGTGAATAAAAGAGTGAAGGCAAATTTAGGTGTTAGTGATGGTGATATTAGGCTTATCGTTAAAGAAATTGCAGAGCACATCCGTGTTCGTGGCAGGGACGGCAGTGGCAGTATAGAAATGTGTTGTTTTAGGCAAGCATGCCTCCAAAGAGAAGATTGCCGGCACTGACTGTAAAGCAGCAACTTGACCAGATTACGGAAAGAGCGAATTTGGAAATGGAAGAAAACATAGCCTATTATCTGACCAGAGGCGATTCTCCACAACGGCTCAACACAACGCAACGATAGTCCGCTCCTTCATTCGCCAGATAGCGCATTTCTCTATCATAGCCAGTCAAATTGAATTGAGAATATATGTCTTTTACCATGACGTCTAAATATGCACATCAAATTACGCATTTTATAATTTTTTCTTGTATGTAGTTATTTTGGCTAAATTTTGTGTTTCGTGACGATGTCAGCTTTTTCATAATAGTCCTATAATGTAGGTCCGTCTGGAAACGTGTAGAACTTATTTTGTATTAAATTGTATCGCTTCTTAGCTTAAATTTTAAATAAGTAAGGTTTTAACGAATATTAGTTATTATTTTATTACCTTACCTGTGAACTATTGTATGTATTATATTTTAAATAAATGTTCAATTAATAAGAAGTTATACAGTTTTACAGCTAAATTGGGTTTCAAATTACAAGTTCTTCCGAACAGTGCTATGGACGGTTGTTTTAAAAATAGCCGCCAGTCGAGATTCTCGCGTGTGTGTGAATCAAGGGACGACTTACAATGGTTCTGGTTTAAGACCAGCAACTGTTCCACGACCCACGACTCTTCAAAGAATAACGATATCTCGGTCGCCTTCACCATTTCAGAAGACACAGGCGTCGCTGCATATGGAGCAGAGCTAGGGACATCTTTAGGTTGAATGGGACACATTAAAATAGTTAGGTGGCCTCATTTTCTTTCTATTTTGGTTTAATTCGTTAGTGCTTCCTTAACTTAACTATATTTATGCTGTATTAAGATATTATTATTAATATCAGTTATTAGGCCTATTATATTATTAATATTATTAATATTTTATATGAATATTAAAATTATTATTATTTAATCACAGGGAGTAGGCTAATGCATAATATTAGTAGTATTAGTGGTAATATTAATTCTGGGTTGCGCGATAGTCAAGTGACACATAGGGTGCTGGTCTGTCAACTCAGACATTGAGGGTTCAAATCCCCCACCAGGGCAGAATTAAGTTTCAAGAGTTCTGCATCAATACCGCCCTGGCGAACTCAGCTATAACATGAATATACAGTTGGTGAGTAGATCGTAATCGTAATCTCGAGATTTCTAAAGCGCCCAACGAAAGCTAAGTCACGGGAACCAGCTTATTCACAGGCGCTCAGTCAAAACAAAATCGCTAGGCAAAATGGTTCGGTTCCAGGTCAAGACCCAGGAGTCAGACAGTCGGACGGCTACGGTGGATGATGTTTGAAATGGAAGCGAGAAGAGAGATGAGGGGAAGAGGAAGAATCAGGATAAGATTTTTGGAAAAGAAGTGTTTTCAGTTTTGAGTTAAAGACCTGCGCAGAAACTGAAAGAGGTGAAGTGTTGGTGAGTTCGTATGATCAGGCGGGGAGAGGATTGGCCACCCGCCTGAAGCTAAGAAAACGAAGTCGCTAACACTTCAGAACCATGGCTGCCTTTCTAGGTTTTAAACAGTCTTTACAAGAGGTGTTCCGAAGAACTCTAAATTTTAAAAGCGTGAACTGTCTTTAAGGTAAATGTCACAGTAGAGTGTGCTCAAACTATATAGTCTGTGGAGGCGTGGTTTAGTTGGTAGGCGGGCCATATTTCTTGGGCGGAGCTAGGTTTATAGCAGGCCCGAGTTCCTGTATTAAATCTTTGGGCACGAATCATAGCCATCATGAATATTAATAAATATTAATATTCAAGATGTCTATGGCACGAATGTTCTCGAGGGGTGGAGCAAGTTCCAGATGATTCTCGAAATTCTTGGTCTTAGATTTAAGAAGCGTGAGTTGGTGGCTGCAGTCAAACCAAAGGTGAGCCGCGTAGAGACGTTGGGTGATAGTTCGAGCATTTCTTCTGCAACATCTCTTCGTTAAGCGAAATTCAGATATTACAGACGATCTTCAAGAATTGAGACGAATCGTGTTAAATATTCTCTTCAGAATTGGTTAGAATTTATTTCGTAGTAAGTCACAGTTAAGCCGAGCCATCGTGAATATGATACGCTTGAGTCCGTTCGATTATCCTGATTTCTACAACTCTTCCGCCTACCCTGGCTACGGCTACTATGGGTATCAACCGGTATGTCATCAGTGCTTTAATTTTCTTAGAAACTATACAAGAGGCGGGTTGATAAATATGAATGTTTTATTCTTCAATTTTCTGTCGCGTGTTATAGTTGAAACGATCAACATAACTAGCGAATGCCATGAGTCTCCGATTTTCTAAAGCGCTTAGAAAAGCTAATTCATAGGAACCAGTTTATTCATGGTTCGGTTCCGAATCCAGATGTTCGGAGCTAGGTTAAATAAATGCTGGACTGAATGAATTAGGGAGGAGGCTAGTGCAACCTCGCTTGCATTGGCTTCTGTTGTTACACTAACTTTCCAGTAGTCCTGTATGTAGACCTATTAGCAGCCTTTAGATTGGCAAATGACGTTTTACAGAAAATTGAAAGCATATTTTAATGCACACTGGCAAATGTTCTACATTTCTACAAGTGCACCATGTCTTATAGACATAATGAACGACATACGTACAGAATCGTGTAGGCTTATGTAATATTCTACATAAATGTAAATTTACACAGTTATATAGCAACAACCATCCGGCTTCAACCCTGCTCATTTTGCAAGAAGTTTTTCAGTTGAGATAGCCACTCTCGTTATGCAAACCAGCATCCTCACGCACAGAGGTGCTTTGACCTACACTACATGATGGTCAGACTTGTGAGAAAGATGTGATATTGTAAGAAAAATTGAAAATGTTTGTTCAGCTTATCAAATGAAATTGTGTATGTACAGTAGGGTAAAATCTGACTTTAGTCCACCTGCGGCTGAACAAGTACAAATGATATGGCCGCCCCAGACTGGGAGAGAATAGAGCGCTGCAAGCTCTGCACATCCTTGCTGAGCTTGTTCCAGTCTAGGAAACGGCATTTTTATGCATTTTGTTGTTGTGCATGAATGGAACTTCATAGATCCGGACAATGAGGTTCACACACACAAAGCATGGAGAATGTATGGATACACATGAAACCGCAAACTGGACAGTGTGGCACAAGTAGCGATTTGTTTCCAACTTATCGGCAGGAGTGTGGCTGGCAAAGCTCATTTTGTTATGAAAACATTTCTTAACCATTCTTATATGTACAACAGAAACTTAAACCTGATTTCATAATTTCTCTAAATAACAAAACTTACGAGCGATCATCACCTAGAGATTAGTTACTTTTGGAGAATGTGTGTGTAGCTTGCCATGCTCTAATTCCTCCCAGTCTGGCATGGCTACGTTGTTTATGTGCGATTTGCTGCAAGAGGGCCAAAGTCATTTTACTGAGAGTGGGAGAATTAATAAGAAATTCAGTTTGTTTGGCTGTGCACACATAGGACAAGGATGTGCAAAGATGGATAGGGAGATGTGGTGTTTCCAGGACGCCAGCAAAAAACTGGGATCTTGGTGTGCTGCTGAACCAAATTTTGGTGGGTGTGCCATGCCAGCTTTAACTCTACCAAAAATGACAAAAAGTAACGTAGTCTGCTGAAACGCTATTCTTAAAAGACATGTGGTTATGCTGTGTGAAGGTTGAAGATAAATGAATTTTGTTGGCCAACTTTTGGTTTGATGCAAACATTTGCTCATAATTGAATGGTAAGATTTAGATGTGAATAATGAGATTTATTATGGCTTTGTTATTATTTCAGAACTATGGTAGGAGTCATGGTTTCGGTCAGCCTTTGATGAAACCTGTGCCCAACCTGTGTCACGAATATGGCATGCCTATTGAAATTCCTGTCATTCACGAAGGGTCTGGTGTCTCCACAACATCACAGGAAAATTCAAGTACAGCCAAGAAGCCTAGAATTCCAGAAGGTGAAACACCTCACTCAGACAAATTGCCAAGAAAGGAAAATCAAACCAAGAAACAGCCTTCGCCCAAACTCCACCAGAAGAAACCCTCGTGCAAGCCGTATGCTACAAGACAAGTTTCTGTGAGCGACATGGAATCACCGGAGGACATGCATGATGATGAGTATCCCTTCTTCTATCCTGGGTCATCGTCAGAAATCTACGGAGATGGATTTCCTTTTGGCAACGGATTTCCATTCTTGGCGTCGCCCAGCAGATCACCATTTACGAATGTGGCAGTAAACAAAGCAACCCCTCAAAAGAAAACTGCCAAAGCTGCACCCAAGGTTGTTAACAAACCAGATGATAAAAGCATTCCAAAGAAGACAGATGCAGCTACAGAACCTCGGGTAACTGCTCCGCAGCAACACCACCAGAAGGTGCGACAAGTTCCGATTGTTATGGAAAATGCACAGCAACAAACTAAACCACAAGCAAAGAAACCTTTGACTCCGATGGAGCAACTTGTCAGTATACAGAAAGAGATGGAGGCAATCGAGAACAGAGTTGAAAACTTCTCGGGCGAGAAAAAGGACAAGGAGTACATCATCCTAGATGAAACAATGACTGCCCTGTTGTTGAAGTTAGACACGATCGAGTCGGATGGTGTTGAAGAAATACGAAACAAGCGAAGACAACTCGTGAGGCACGTCCAGGAATTTGTGCAGAAACTGGAGGCCAAAGTTGGAATTGTCAGCCCTGCAGAAGAGACAGTGCCTGCTGAAAACACAATGATGGAAGGTGGAGATGCAGAAATGGAATCAAAAGAAGATGGTCCAGAAATGACAGACCAAGTGAAGGATTTCCTTCAAGGTGCGGCTGAAGATGTGGATGCTGAGAAAGCGCCTGCTACACATCATGATGATGATGAGGTTCAGAGACCAGAAGACGAAAGGCAAACAAAGGTTGATGAAACTGTTTCGTCTCTGCAGGAAATGGTCGTTGATAACAACACACAAACCGAGTGCGACCACACATCACAAACTGCGATCGATCATGAAGTTGCAAACCGGACTGATGAGCAACTGATGGAAGCTGGTGATGCGAATAGGACCACAGATGTAGAGATGACCAAAGACATTAAACAAGTAGAGGAAACTATGGAAACTAGTTCAGAAACTGAGACTGCACGCTCTTCCGAAAACTGTGATGCAGCCAACGAAAAATTTCTAGCAGATGAACAGGTTGCTGTTGCGCAGGACAGTGATGCTACAGGACATTGTACAACCTCTGATCATTCCTAGATTAAACATTTTGGTTGCTGCTATTTATAGCAATTTATAGACGTCTTCTGTCTATAAAATGTTCTGTACAACTTGTGACAAAAAGGATGTTAAATAGCTGAACTTTTTGCAGCCCGTGTTAAAAGGACTTGATGTGGACTCGAGTAACACTTGTATATGCTACGTGCTTCAGGAAGTCTTTCAGTTCTAGTTGGGAATCTAGTGTGTGTGTGTGTCTGTGAGCAAGCTTGCCACTGGTGACTCCTAGTTATCAGAGCAATGATTATTAATGGATGAATGTTCCATTCTTAATGACATATAACATCACTAAGTCCAGTGCAGATAGTGTAGGTTCTCTTGAAGAGGCGCTGAACAAATTTCCAATTACAATTACAATGTCTCATGGTTACAGATGTTAACTGCAAGTAACACTTCTTCATATCTCTGTCTCATAGTTACAGATGGAGACTTGCTCTAAGTAATGCTTGTACATGCCAAATGTCTTATGGTTACAGATTTCGACTTAAGTAACATTTGTACATGTCGTTATCTCATAGTTACAGTGTAGGTGTATTGTATAGGACTTCTGTCATGTTAACAAGTGTGTCGCAAGTGCTAGGTTTTCACATGTGTAAGTTTTGACATAAAAGCTGAAAAACTGATGTCAACTGGAAAGTTTTATAAGAAATTGTGCTGTTGTAATAAAATCTTATTTCATCAAAGTGGAGTGCTATCCGAGTTTTAAATGTCAATAGTTATGAAACTGCGTTTTAAACCAAGTTAATAATTGCCACTAATTAAGCTTTAACTCGGTTTTTAATTTTATTCTGTCTTTGAATGGGAATGTATGGTGTGCACTGGAATAAATTTATGAAATGCCTTTTGAAGCCGTACCCAGTTATATGACAAGGAAGATTTACTGAAATAGAATAAAAAAACTAATTGACTTGCATAAGCAGAAAACTCAAAGACCTTGAGATAGCAGAAAAACAACTTCATAAATAAGCTACATGAATCTTAACTGTTATAAAAATGTTGCCACCATCATGTTTTTGTTTAAACTTGTTCACATTTTGACCTTGAATACCATTATGCTAGTGTTGTCCTCACTCAGTGCAACAGCCGGTTCTGTCATCATGTAATTTCAATTTTCTTTCGACCTTGATAAAACCCTGTTAAAATGGCAGAAGGTAAACTAGAACTAACTTGGATACATCCAACAGTTAATAGGTCAACAAAAATTAACATTATCTATAAAATGCTGCAGCCATCATTTCGCTGCTCAAAAAGTCTTTTCACAGTGTGACCTTGAATACCAAAATGCTGCCATCATCTTGTGCCACAAACAGAATATCATCACATAATTCCAGTTTTCTTGGAACCTTGATGCCATCATTAGCTGTCAAAAGGTGTGTGACGAGTTTAAAATCTTCAATCAGATGTACCCTGTGATTGTTGAGGTCTGCCACAAGATACCTTTCTTCTGGAACCCTAATCATGTGCACTGGAACATTGATCAAGGTTTGATCAGAACCCTCTGCCCCACCATACCATCGAATTATCTTCCCATCTGATCCCAGTTCACACACTCGATGAAGTGGTTCTCCTAACTCCCCGTGACATGCTACAAATTTGTTATCCGAGACACGAAGGGCATTTCTCGGAGATTTCATGTCAGAAGGAAGGCAGATGTTCATCAGAAGTGACCCGTTTGCTGCGTAAACTCTAAGGCGAAGAGCTTCTCGGAATGTCACAGTGATGCATCCCTTGTCATCTGCTGAAATTCGAAATGGCTTGTCTGTCATTTTCCACTGGTCCATAATATTTCCGTTGGTACTGATTTTGAAAATGCACAAGTCCTGCTGTCCGTTGACGTAGATGCAACTGCTTTTGGAACAGGACGTCATGTCCGAAGGATCTGTAAGGCCTTTCACTGTAAATGTTGCAACCTTTTGGTATGTACTCATACTAAAGACATCCACATTTGGAGATCTCAAACGGCAGACAAAGATTTGTCCCTGGAGTACAGTGATACCAAGAATGCAACCAGTGCCAGGAATTTGTGTCACAAGTGATTTAGTAACACGTGTTTTTGGTGGTGCTAGAGCTGCTATTCTTAAAGGCTTGAAGCCTGGTTGAAGTTTAGCCGGTGCAACTCCTTCATCTTGACCAAATGATAGAGTTCCAATCAAACTGCTTGATTCTGTGAGCAACTGTGACACAGCTTCAGATGCTTGGAACCTGATTTCAGTGGCAGACTTTGGCATTGGTACCACCAATTCTTTCTCCAAAAGTTGCATGGCCTTCTGATGAGTATCATCGCCAAAACATGCAACTTCTGCATAAGTACCATTCTCCTTCAACATGCTTGCAAAATGGTGGAAGCTTTCCATCAAAGTTCTTTCAGACTCAAACTCTTGTCGTTTGAGCATTAGCTCTTTCATCTTGGCTTGTTTCTTCTCATTCAGATCCTCAATCGCTTTGTTCATGTGACTGTTAATCAAATCGATGACTTTTTTGGCAGTCTGGTTGATTTGCAATTCGGCACTGCTTGCCGACTGGCACAGGTCAGAATTTAGTTTCTCCATTGCTGCTTCCTGCTTCTTCAGAGCAACCATTCTTTCTGATACAGCTTGCAGGTCTCTGTCCATGAGGTTACGTCTTTTCTCTGCAGCTTCCTCAATGCCCTCATAGGTATGGTCTTTGTGCTTCAGCACAAAGCACACCATACAGATGGTCTGTTTGCAGGTCAGACAGTACAGTTGGACCTTCTCGTTTGGGTGCAGTTCACAGGGTGATGTTCGTGTTTTTAAAAGCTCTTTCAGGGCCGATTCGTTGCCGGCATTAATGGCAACAATCTGATGCATTCTGCTGACTGCAAACTGCTTGTGCAATGCACAGCACTTTGTACACAGTCTTTGGTGACACTCGATGCAGAAGTTTTCGACTTCCCCACTCCTCGTTTCTCCATCATTTCCAAATCCACAAGCCTCACACAAAGCCATAGGCTGGCCACTTCTCGGCACAGATGTCTGGTAAAGTTCCTTGATGCGGTTGACCAAGAAGTTTGCTTGTAGCGCAGAATAACCCGCAGCTGGAACCTGAAACTCTTGGCGACAGGTTGGGCAAGTCAACATTTCACCTGGCTTCTTCTTCTCTCCATATTTGCTAAGACACTTCAAGCAGAAGGAGTGCAGACATGGCAAAATCTTTGGTTCTGTGTAGATGTCAAAGCAAACTGGACACTCGGCCAGTTCTTTGAAGGCAGTTTCCACAAACGAATCGCTAGGGCTTCCTGCCATTTTCAGCCAGTAAAATCCCTAAATAAAAAAATAATGTAACCTGAATGACTGATAACAACAATACCAATGTCTAGAGATTTGATAGCTCAATTTGAACTAAACAACCACAGTATGCAGACCAGTTAGCAGCAAACGCTTCACGGCCCCAAAATTGGCAGACAGTCCAAAGCGAACATAGACATACTGACATACTGGTCATAGAGCTATCCCTGTCCCATATACAGTAAATTTAGTGTGGCTTAAACGTAGCTGTAGATCACGGTGGCTGTGCTCATTTATCACACAATTTTACATTTTGTCTGTTCTGGCAACACAACATACTTTATGTGCCTGTGAATAAGTTGCTCATGAGTTTGCTTCTCTGGATGCTACAGAAATTTAGAGTTTGCAATAAATTTTCTGTGCATGCATACAAATATAGACCTATCACCACCGTCTGAGGTGTGCTTGATGATTGAAGATGCAGCATTATACTTAATGCAATCTTGGGATTGCTGAATCAGTATCTGATTGGGGATCACTAAAAATGTAATCTGATAAAGTCTAGAAAGTCATAGAATGCACCAGATTGTCTTAGCCTATTAGACTGTATCACTGAGATAAATGGCTTACATTAAATCATTATGCAATATGCCATATGTTGCCTTTGTACGAGTTTTTCCTCCTATTGCTATCGTTGTTTTCTGTTACAGTATGTGTAATAAACATATATGATAATGAATAAAGATAAGCTGTAAAAGCACTACATCATCAGTTATCAAGCAAAAGTAAGTAAAGTATCCAATATCCCACAAGTGTTTGGAGCCGTAGTTGAGGCGCTCATTTTCTTTTCTTTAGGCCCTTGAGCCGGCAATGGATGAATCCCAAGGTTCTGGATACGAGGCCAGTGCATTGGTGGACTTGCCATTTACTTCACAGCTTACACCGGTACCAAATTATACTGGGCTTGTGACAGAGGCATGGTGTTCGCAAACAACTTGCACAGGGTCGTTACACGGAATCGAACCCACAACCACATGATTGTTGACCAAACATGTTACCAATAGACCACCGTGCGGCTCAATTATCAAGTAAGGGCACACATACAACAAAAGTGAACATATACAAGTTGCAGGAGGCTCATGGGAGACTATGACTGAAGTCATCAGGTTTTTTCTCAGCTTCAGCTCTGTACAGCTTTCAGCATATATTGCAGTCAGTGTACAACCTTGCATACAAAAATTCCTTTGCACTTTCTACAGACAATAGTAGGCTACTGGTCTGGATTTGGCGGGTATCTCGGAAATATTCAACCCCCAACTCAAAAGTCAAACTCCCCAGTATTGATCAACAACTTCAGGCACCACATGTAATTAGTTTCAGCAACATGGCTACCCCAAGTCAATAATCACAGTTATCAGCCTCAAGTTTTCAATAGAAATTTTTAAGAGATGCTCAAAAATCCTTGATGGCCAGATATCTGTCCTTGGAACTTTGGGGAGCTTATAATGATTACATCAAAACTCGGGCATCTCAAAATGCAAACATCATGTCACATTGGCCACTTTTAACCCTCTGGCAAGCAAGCTCCGGTTGTTCACTCATAGATTCACATTTGTAAGTCAATTTTTCAGGAATTATTATGCACAGATATGATATAAACTCGTTCGACCCTGAGGCTATACCCTGGACTATGATACAGAGGCGCTTATAATGGGGAGTAGGTAAAAAGTAACCATCCGGCCAGTCTTGACTAACCTAGTGTCGAATTTGAGTATCCAACTCAAGCAACTTCCAATCGTATATGTATAAATTACGCTTTAAAGTCAAATTTTCGATATAAATTGTTAAATAACCAATCCAATCGTATTCCTTTAAGCTATCTATTGAAAAGGAAAGCGATAATCATAGCGAGAGGTAAAAACTTCGGCCTGCCATACAGTGTCCAAAATCTATTCTAAAGAGATAATTAATCACGTAGACATACATATTAAACACACAGCTACTAAAACTCGTCTTACAAAATGACGAAAAGACGCCAAAGAAATGCTGGAATTTCTCCGAAATCCAACGCTGCACGAAGATGTATAGGCCTATACTTGACACAAAGCAATAAAAGACTCAAAGGCCGCGTCCTGATTAACGAACCCACCATATGCCTGCCTCGCGGATTTGTCTAACTCGGGGCCTTCGAATAAGCCAACTGGTTCTCATTGATTATTATAGGCCTAGTTTAATTGGTTTACCTCGGCCAGTTTTATCTGTGTCAGTCCCAAGCCTGGATGAAGGAGACTGGTTGGTCGGTAGCAGATACTGTTGGCCGTACAACAAAATAGAACGACAGAAATCGATTGCCTGATGTCAGAGAAGCGTGCGATCGACACCAATGGGCAGTGAGCCCGTGGACTTAAAGAAGAAGAAATTAACAGATCTGTTTTCAATTTAGTCTAAAGCGGTGGTGAAGGATCTCACCCAATAAATTAATTGAATAATGCGAGTTCGAGGTCATGTGGTTACTGTGTACCATGTAGCCTACATTTACATTCTGTAATCTCTATCGCATGCAATAGGTATAGATCTCGACCATCAGAAGTAGGCCTAATTCTACTCTGACACAATAATTATTTTAAGAAATCATAGACTTAGTGAAACAGGTTAACTCGTACAGTACAGTTTATGCTTTACTGCAGTTTTCTCACGGGTGTGGCTTGGATCTGTTAACTTTGGAGATGATCGCGTCATTGTATTTGTGCCCCAACTTGATAACTGATAACGTAGTAATTTTACACCTTATCTTTATTGATTTGTGTCTCGAAACTTCAAGTTGTACTACCGTATACATAAAAGCTTAAATTTTTACCTATGAAATTGACTTTGTATAAAAGCGCTACATAATTAATCCACTCTGACTTATGTCAAAACTTATATTATCGTCTATAAACCAGTTATGGTTAAATAAAGAAGGATAAAAGTGCTGAACGCCTAAATTATTGGAGGATACTGGTATGTTTTAACACTACTGTTGATAAACAGTAATTATTCAAGTGAATAATTAATAAGAATAGACAATGCACGGCGCTGAGCTAGAATCACATGCCTGCGACGCAGGCCAGTGAAATATTTACTGTGCGAAACAAGTAAGATAAGCCAGAATAGGTGATTGTACCGGCAAATTTAATTTGAACCGTTTATTGAACACCACTAAAGAGAAACAATTGATATTACAGACTTTTTACAGTTACTCAAAGAGAGAAAAATCATTAATAGGCATCCAAAGGTGAGACCAAAAAGAACAATAAGTCCCGCTAACAGGGTCACCTAATTTCTTAGACAATTTCAGGACAGTACATTAACTTGTTACACGTTTCATCAGTTTTTTTCATCAAAGTGAAGGTTATGCTGTTGTGTAGCCGTAAATTACTAAAAATCTTTATACATATTTTAGTTGTTCACATCTCACCTGAATTCTACAGTGCCTCAGGAACTTCACTCTTCTGGCGGCAACCCAGTATCAGTCACATCAAGCCCATCTATCTAATTCAACCTTTGATTCAGTAGTTAAATCAGACCACTTTCGCAAATCCTACCCAGATTCATCCAATTGGCTATCTTTTTACCTGTCAACCCAAATGCCACCCAGTGTACAATAACTTCATTGAAACATGAGCAGGGTCGAGGCCAGATGGTACTTTTAGAAAAACATGTACATTTACACTGTATCAGCTGTTCTGCCTGGTCTGCCGACAATTAAATCTTGTAATTCCCCAAGGTACTTCTGGACGTTCCCAAGGACTTAAGACAGAGTATACGAATTAGCAAGTTTTTGGTAGGACTTTAGAAATTGCAAGTGATTTTAAGTAATGCAGGCCATTATTAGCCCATCCTATGTGGTTTATCAAGCAGATGTACATGGATTTCTTTCCTGTTCCTTAACTTCTTGTGTTGGCTGCCCACAGAAAAGCAATAATTTTCAGGGCAGTGCTAATCATCTAGTGGTGCTATATTTCAGCCAACCTTACTGTCTTTACTGTAGGCTAACTCCCAAGACTGTCTCACTCTGAGAACAGGTACAGGTCTCGGTGAGTGCATCTTTGCCTTCGCCAGCCTCAGGCTTGGGAACTCTCATCCAGTACTCAATCTGCAGATTCTTTGTTGGCCTTGAGATCTCACCTAAAAAGTAATCTGTTCCTATACTCATGTCCTTCACAGGCTGGTTACATTTCCCTTTGGTTTTCAACCGGACATGCCCAGGATTTTGACACGCACACATGATCAAGCAGTGATCGTCGATTCATGCCTTGAGTATTATTGCAGTGGCTCTATCAAAGCTCTTTGTTGGATTAGATATGTTTGTATTTAGATTTTATGTAACATCTTTTAAGAGGTTTGACTTAAGCTGAAAACAAGCTGTTCCTGGTAGTAAAGTTGTTAAGATCCTGATACTCAGATCATCCATCGGTCATGAACATGAGACCAACAAATTTCCATGACTGCAAGTGAAGTGCTCATTGTCCCAGCTAGCTTGAGACAGGAACTTGAACTTACTGATTATTCTGGGGCCAAGAGTAAGGCCCATCTATGAGAATTGCATCTTTAGGAATTCAGGAATGAGTGGGGGTTCATATATGCATACATTTGTACAGCATCTTTAAGATCCTCTCAAAGGCACTGGAATATGGCTGTCTAACAACTCTTAAAAGGTTCACTGTATGGTAAGCCGAAAATCTGTCTGGAGTTTCATCTGGTGGAAAAGTTAACTTTTTTGGTGGAAGATTGTGGCAGTAAGGTGGTGCAATACCCAAGACAGTACACCCTGTGCATGCCAACATACAGGATCATGAGATAATGAGGTCCCCTGGGCTGCAGAATGTTGTAGTCATGGACCTGGCTTACTCTAACAGGAACACAGAGCTCATTATGTATTTTGGAACCATTCTAATTATTGCAGCTTGTTCAAAGAGGATTTTGAATCTGATTTTAATCTTGGGTGAGAGCCTGTGCAATGCTGCTCACTTATAATCTAATAGCATGAATTTTGGCATAATTTGGACTGGAACAGTGAAGGAAAGATTGTAAGTAGCATATCATCAATTTTGAAGGGCCTGCAAGGAATTCGTTCGAGTAGTCAAAGTGTGTTCAGATGAAAGATTGGAACACGGTAGTGGCTCCCTCTAATGGTTAGTTTTGACAAATGACTCTGATCTGATATTCCTGCTGTTATATATATACCAGTATCGTTATATAATTATGTGTGCTGAATTTCACTTCAGAAAATTTTGAAGTATCTCAATATGGAAGCAGTTTCTGACACTTCTGAGGTTTCGTTGAAACGTCCTCTAGACTCGTGTGGATACTGGCTGCAAAAGAGGAAAAGATACTGTCGAACAAAACCTATGGAAGGGCTTGAATATTGCCCGTCTCACCTTTCTAGAGCCTCCCAAGAAGTTGTTCTGAAGACAGTTGAAGATGTGCTTGCATTGTCTGAGAATATGGATAATGGGGAAACCTTACCAGGTGTTTCTGAATCCAACTCAACAGAGATGGGCATGTGTTCCACAAATGCTATTGATGTACTGTCATCCTGTGATAAACTGTCGAGTGAAATGCAGCAACATGAAAGTCGGATCTCGAATAGACCTCCACCATTTCTGGACAGATGTCACTTTTGGCTTGAGAGGAAAAGGAGATATTGTAAGGCTAGAGTCTCTGTCACTCGGCATTTCTGTGTGGAACATTCAGTCAGCACTGGGGTAGGTTCAAATTAGGTAATACTTAGATTAGTTAAACATTAATTTTAGGAATATTCTGAAAGATTACATTGAATATTTTTCTATGCCATAGTAGGCACTATATTTACTTTGAGTTTTGCTGTTGTACAAATTGTATGACACATGATAATTTTTTAAAATAAATTTTTTACTATTCAGTTACATGAATTCAGTTAGAGTTCGTTGTATTGCTTACAAGTTTTTATTTGTACATGCTGTAAGTTGTTAAGGAATCATTTCAGAAGTTTTAAAATTGTTTTAAAATTGCTTTCGTGTATTATCAGAGGACACATATTTCCCCCTTCTCACTTGTTAGAAGGTACCGAGTGGGTTTCCTCAACCTGAATATTGGGGGGACATGCCCCTTTGTTCCACAGGGATTGATACATATTTTGCTGAATTCCCACTGAATGTTCCTTCATTTTCACCGAATATCTGTCTGTCTGCCAAGGGCATTTGATGACTGAATAAGGTGACCAAAAGTTTATTATCTGCCCAAATTGTAACTGTTTTGTTTTCAGGTCGAATCCACTAGAGTTCGCATTTCATGTCCGAATGACCCAAAACAGTAAGTAGTAGTAACAGACATATGTATGCACATTATGAAATCACATTAAAGTGGTGCTCTAAGTCTAGATGATGAAAGACCAATTTAAAAAGAGCTAGTTTTGAATTTGTTGTACAGAAAGCTGGTCAGCTTGTTTAGGTCATGATGTAAGCAGTGGTGATTTTAAGTACTGTTCACATTTTTATTGCTGTTTCTTTATAAGGACTTAAACCTGATTTTTAAAGATATTTTATGTTATAAAAATATTATAGTTGGATTATATTATCTAAGACTTTTTGGGAATTTTGCATTTTAGTTCTTGTTATGCAGATCAACTGGATCGGCATCTGAAAAAATGTAACGCAAGACATGACCTTCGTCCAGTGGGTTGATATTCAGCAAAGTATTGTTTTAGCAAACAAATTTTATGGAATTTTGGTAGATTGGTAATTGATAAATTAAGAGACTTATTAAAAACAAGGTCTCCACTATGTATAGTGATCTCTTAAAACAAGATGGGTGGAAAGAGAGTGTATTTTATTTGAATTTACAGTAATTCTGAAATGCTAAAAAGTGTTTATACCAATATACAGAATTATGTGGCCTTTTCATCCTTTTCTCTGTCCGTGACAACTTTTGCTACGGCTGGGAACATGACTTAGGCTTGACATTGAGTATGCTCCTTGACGACCTGGATCAAGAGAAAGCAGAGTGAATAGATTGCACACACTTTTGTTACCTTCTGCTGCATCCGTTTTTGTGTTACCAATGTGAAAATTGGGTTTTACTGGCAATTACAATATATTTCACATTCTCCATTTTCTTATAAAATTGCATTTTTGGTCAAACTGTATGCTGTGCACTTTCATATAAAATAATTGCCCCCATTAAATCAAACTCATCTTCCACATCCACATGGAGTTCCATGTCAACATGGGGTATGCTTGGTGTCAAGCCCAAACTCTGTTCCAAGCAGTAGTGGAATGCAGCCTGTATTAACATGTATGTGACCATTTCTGAAAATCCTCCCAGAGTTTGAAAATGTAACCTGGGTTTGATGCTGCACTGAAATCGGCTGGAATTGCTGATTAATTTGTTCAAAACTGCATTTTTCTATTGCAAATAGGAAAAAATGTACAATTGTTTGAAGATGTAGGTCTTGACACAGCTACTTTTTGAAAAATCGAGAGCTCTGTGGTGTAGTGGTATGGTCTGGGAGCGCTGTGGTGTAGTGGTATGGTCTGGGAGCGGTGTGGTGTAGTGGTATGGTCTGGGAGCGCTGTGGTGTAGTGGTATGGTCTGCGCCTCGTAACTGAAGGGTCACATATTTGAATTTGCCTCAAGCCACTGCATAACGACCTTGGACAAGTTGCTCACTCACAGTTGTCTGTGAGTCAGGCAACTGGAAACCACCTCACTCATCTCATCCCCGGGTGGCATAAAGCCAATGGACCTGCCCTCGGGCAGAGAACTCGTCATCTTGACCTAAGTTGCTGTGCCTAAAGGTCACAAATGTTTGTGATTATAGTAAATGGGAGCATATTCATAAAATAGTTATGCTTCTGAGGCTGCAATTAATGAAATCTCCATAAAAAGCTGGTTTAGATGAAAATTATTATGCCGGATCAGTAGCATAATAATAATCGATGCACATGACTTCAAACAGGACACCAAGGAACATATTTTAAATTAAGTATTTGTTGCAGGGCATCATAATAAAATTGAAAATTAATATTATTTAGACAGCAAGACTCTATATAAGGACTTAAAATTTGATAGCTAACACAGCAAGGAATGTAAATATGCAAAAACTCATTTTGACCGACATTGTGCCTACTTGCCTCTTGAGTGCGTTTCTTGCAAATTAACTTTTCCAACTATGTGAGGGTTTAATCATGCAGGGTCACCTGTTTTGTAATTTTGTACTTTTTAGCAAGTTATGGAAATATGTTTTATAATTTAGCACTGCAGTTACCTGGCCATTACCCTTCAGCATTCAGGTGATAAGATGTCCAATATTCCAGTCTTGTAATCAGGTGGTGAGTGGCCAAACCAGGTGGTCACTGTTTTGAAACTTAGCAGTTTTTGATTAATTTTTTGGGGATGTGGAAGACTAGGGCATGCTTTGAATTCAGGTTTGCCATCAATTGCAGGTGTGTTTTGTGGAAAAAATTAACTCAGGTGAATGGGAAGGAGATACAACTGAAGACTTAAAGGTGCTTGTATTCATCTTTGATCAGATTACTGAAGGTGCTTCTTAAAATGTTTATAATAATAACATTGGTACAAACTTCAGCAGCAGCAATCAAAAAGCCAGTAAGATTGTGCTAGTGGTGGTATTGTTGTAGTAGTATTGGTAGCTGAGATATTAGCTGTTGGTATTTAATACAGTGGATCTAGAGATTTCTGAGATGTGATTAGATTTCAAGAAGATGGTGAAAGTGGAATTAGAAAAGAGATGCAAACATTCATACTTCAGATTCAGATTTAATGACTTTGTTTGGATGCATTCAGCACTTTGTGATTTACTTAATAAGACACTTTGTTAAGTGTATAAATACTTGTGTATGTTTTAAATAAACTAAATAAATGAGTAGGACAGTTATAAAAAAATCGCTGATGACAGTGAGTACAAGAAACTAGAAAAAGATGACAGTGTTGATGATGAGTGATGATGATGTTGATTCAGAGATTTTAGTACTGATTTAGTTTATTATGTTACTGTGAAATTGATTTGATTGTTTCATTTTGACACATTGATTGTTGATTTTTGTAGGTTGGCATACATGACATTGAGATCTCCGAATTAAACAGCATTATAGAAATTGTTAAAGCTTTACATCAAGGTCAGTGTTTTCTCTGATTAAAATTGCTTGAGTGATATGAGATTGTTTGTTTTAGTTTTCTTGGTCTTTGTTATAAATCAGACTGAAGTCACTTCTATTGAGCACCAGTGCTTTAAAGAGATGTCTATATAATAAAGGTCTTAGACGCATACGTGGTTCATGGTTTATCTATTAAAGTTACAACAAGTGACATACAATGACTGCACCATCTTGTGAATAATATTGAAAGAAAGTAATTTCTTTGCACTTGGCCAGGTAGAGGGAGAACAAGTAGTCAGCACATGGCCTGAAAAGAGAGAGCAGTGCATGTAATGCTGTTGCTTTTGTCAGAGATGTGCTGGGGTAAGGCTAACTAACGGGGAGCAATGGGGATTTTTGCCAGATGGGACATTTTGCCAGACTAGCACGCAGATGCTTTGCACAGAATAGGCTAATAATATTTACATCCACAAGCATGAAATCGAGTGTGAACGAATGAAAACCCATATCGGTTAATCCATTAGGGACGTTTGCCAAGAGGGGGATGGTTTCCCTAAATGCGGATAAGGAAGGCAGTTATGCAAATGTGGACACCCACATTTAAGTTTGGTACATACAGTTATTTTAGTACAGTCTGTGCCTTAGACACAGCTCCAGTCAGGCAGTCTGTGCTGCATTGGACTTAATTAGAGTCCCTTTGCTGGACGCTGCAGTATCAAAATACCTCACTCTGTAGTACTGTTAGCTCAGCAAGATCAGCAGGGTAGTCTAATCTAGGCCTTAGCACTCTTTTGGGATGATAAAGCCAAATGCAGACAAGGAGGATGGAGGGTCCAAAGAAGGTAATTTTTGAGATGTACTTTATAGATGCACCCTTTGGGACAATTTTATCAGCTAATAGGTCAGTTGTGTAATATTTCTATGCCTTTGCCGCACTGCTGCTGTAAACAAGTTGATAAGCAAATTACCTGATGTGCAGGCTTCTTTAATGTTTTGAGTTTGAAGAAGTCTCGTATAATTAATTATGCATCAGGTTTTGGTAAAATTGATGTGGGAAGCAGTTTGTAATGTAAGTTCTAGTCAATCAGTTACCTGAAGACTTGAAACAGATTTTAAAATTCTGTTATTAATATATTTAGAGAATGTTTCAGTTCTGTTTAATTCTTGATCAGTCTGAAACTTTGGTTATTAATATCTTCAGGAAATGTTTCAGTTTGAGCTGTTTAGCTACCTGAGTTCTTGAGACACCTTCAAAATTTTTTTTATTAATATCTTCAGAGAATGGTAGAATCACGTCTTCAATATTGTCACACGGTGCACTTAAAGATGAAATAGAAAAGTCAGCCAATGGAGCTGCAGCTCTGAAACATTTGCATCAGCAAGTCAGTTTAAAGATTACTTTGTGATTTTTTGTCATGGAAAATCTAAAATCTGGATCCTATAAATGTTGGCATGGTTCCTAGATTTAAAGGAAATTTTTAAGGTTTTTACTTGTTGTGTTAAATTCTGTTTTTTACTTTTAGTGCTAGATTAATTTCAAAAATAGTGTTGGAGTTGAAACTAGGTGAAAGAAATTACCAGTCATTGGCTATGTGTGAATTTATTTGAGGTGCCCAAGGCTTGTAGAAGTCTTTTTATATATTCGTGCATACATACATGTGCATGCACATTTATGTATATATGTATGTATACATTTAATATAGCACCTTTTAAATACCACATAAAAGCACTGCCTGCACTGCCCTAAATGAATTTAAAGTTATTTAGAGCAAAATGTTATCAGTAAACAAACAGTGCTCAGATAAATAAATACAAACACACTTACTTGCATACGTACATAAATGCAAACATGCATTTATTCATGCATATATACATAATTACATATCATCACATTATGCCAGGATTGGATTCATTGCACTGGCTGCCAACTGAGCAGAGAAGCCAGTTTAAAATCTGACATTTAGTCCATAATGTACTACAATTAAATCATCCGACCTCTCTATGTTCCTTGCTCAACCCTCATGCCATCACTGGGCTCTGACATTTGCAGTGCCTCGCACCAGAGCAGTTTTGGGTTCCCGGGCATTCTTGGTAGCTGGTCCTAGACTTTGGAATTTGCTGCCCAGTTCATTTCATTCTGTCATTTCTTTGATGTCCTTCAGGTCTAAACTTAAGATTCATTCGTTTCAACTTGCTTACCAACTATAGCCTAATTTCTGGTTTCTTGGGCCTACCAGAATTTGATATGGCTTTTCCAACAGGGTTTTGATTACTTTGGTTGTGATTTCACTTGGAGTGGCCATTGATTGAAGCCTTGAGCATTATGGTAATGGCAGTTTAAGAGTCATTAGATTAGATTAGACTTTATCCATTGGACGATTTATTGCAGTCTTCATTGGTTGGAAATCTGGACTCTCTTGGTCTGCTGAAAGACTGCTGTAACTATCTTGAATTTGGTGCAGGCAAAGGTAGGTCAGCCTCTTTGAATCTATTTGCAGAATAAAGACAAAACACTTCTGCTATGTTTGCATGTATGAATGTTTGTATGTATCTATGTATGTATAAAATAAAATATCTAGAAACACACAAATATATTATGCAGTACACTTGTACATAGATACATGCATGCATACATACATATGGTACATACACACATACATACATTTATCTAGGTATTTATTTAGCACAAGGCACAGGTTCTTTGGATATGACCAGGGACTAGTAAGCAACGCAGTCCTCCTGATGGTGGTTTTTGTGGTGCTGTGAAGTTTTGTTGATTAGATTATGGAAAAATTACGAATTCCAAAGTCATTAGCGCAGGTCAGTGCATCTTGCCATGTACCTCCCAGCTTCTGCTGATATCAGTTTTCCTCCCTACTCATTCACTGCTTCAGCATTATCAATTTTTTGACTCTTTGGAGTGTAAGAAAAATCGAATATTTCTGCAACCTAATTTCAGTCTTATTCTTGAAATAAGTCCATTTGAGTTTAAAAATAATGTTTTTGTTGTGCCCATGTGAAAGTAGCAGCTGTGTATAGCGAATGTAAGTATTCATTAATTCAGTAAATTTATGCAGTATTTTTTCAAGGTATATATGCAGAAGCACTTTGAGTACAGTTTTAACACATGAGGACAGTTTTCAAGCATTGATAAAAGATGCATGAAGTTACTACCTTAGCTTACAGGTCTCTCTGTTTAGGAATAGCATCTGTTTGCCATGCATTCCTTAGGTGATACAGTCAATCTAAAAGTTGTTTGGCTTTTGTAATTTTGCCGTTTCATTTTTTACTTTGTTACAGGTGGTCTATCGCATTGGATTCAGCTGGCAAACAAAGACAACCACAACACAAAATATCTTCTTATTGACAGAAGCAGCGTCAGATACAAGGTATTTTGCTAGATGTTGTGTTTATAAGCCTTGTTTATTAGGGGTTCATAATTCATTTTTATCTTTGATTTATAGACCATGTTTATTAGAGGTAATACCAGTAATGAGGATGAAGTTGAAGTTGTTTCTTTTGTGGTAGGCACTTGATTTGCTGCTAAGAAACCAATTAATAATAAGAATAAGTAACATGACACTTCATAGCAGGAGATTCATTGTTATAATGCGATTTGTGATATGACGTGGTTGGAAATAGGCATCCAAAATCTTAGAACAAGATGTCATTATGGTACATCATCGTTTCAGTATAGGAGATGGAAAGGTAGTATTACTAGGACTTTCCACTGAATCACAGAGAATCATAAAGTGCAGCACAAGGAAGTAAAATGTGCACAGGTTTTTAATTTAGTGATTTGGTTGTGCTAGGATCTTGCTTGTCATAGTTGGTGATAGTTTCATCCTGAATATACATTTACATATATGAATGGGTTGGGATTAGTGCTGTGTTATTAATTGAGGATACAAAAACATAGTTTCAAGCCTGAGGTGAGGAGGTACATTTTCAATAGTGGAGTTACTGACCATTTATAATGAAATTACTTTCTCAGTCTACTTTGCTGAAGTCTTCAGATATCAGCATAAGGTCTGTTGGTTTCAGTAAGTTAAGCTGCCATTCTGGGTTTCAGTATTCTAGGCTGACTCTTTGACTCATTACCTTTCTCAGCTGTTTAGGTGGATAGGTTTTGATGTCCATTTATTGATGGTTTTTCCATTAGCTAACACTGATGTAGATGTGACGAGGTTACAGACTAGAGATTAGATACAACTCCTTCTCAAGGACTCAGGCTTTAGGATAACTGTTGCCATGTTGTTAACTTTGATTAAGTGGTTATATAGACACAAATCCTCCAGCTACTCATTCCATCTAGTGGTAGTGTCAGTACTTAGTTTATTCTAAGTTAATTGATTTAATGACATGCATCTTTTGTTTTTCCAGATGGATAGCTACCACAAGGGTGAAGATCAGGGACCAAATTTTGAGCGACTAAAGATTGACATTGAAAATTTGGATCTGAGTAGGTTGAAATTTGTTACACAGTGTCACAGTTTGGTGCTGAAGCAAGAAGATTCATCGCTGAGTTGTTGCAGGCAAATCCATTGTGAAGAGTTCTGCAATATTTGTCTGATATTTATTTTTGTGAGCAGTTTCATATTATATCGTATCATATCATTTTCTAGGCTGCCAGGTGTTACACCTCATACTTGGAGATTGTATGTATAGCTTTTTTCTGCACTATAGTCAGGCATTGTAGCGAGAGGTGTACTTAGAAGCCAGTTAGTGTAACTTGGATGCCTCTGTATTGCATTTATATTAATCAATATAGCTTCAGTCGATAGCTTTTGAAATTCACGATCAACTTGAAAGCCAATTTTAAATTCCCCAAAATGATCTGGTTGAATTAAATGATTCATCAGTTCTTTGAGCCAAACTTTGAGTCTCTGAGTGAAAGTGAGAATGTTAAAGTAAGACCACGTGAGGATTTGATTATCTTTCGGTTGATCTGATGATGTATTGTATTCAGGTAAAGTCACCAGCCTCAGCAGCAATTCCTGGCCTCTGGTTGGCACTGGAAAGCATCTGTGTGGTGCTGCAACAGGTTTGTTAATTGTCATGCAGTGATATCTTGGTTTGAAGAATTCGGTCTTGTTGCTTATAGTCGCCTGTTTCTGAATTTTTCAGAATCCTCAAAAGCTGTTGCATACTGTTTTAAATTGTGGAATTTGTTAATGTCAGTATCTCTTTAAAGTATAGAAATTTGCCAAAATAAAACAGCAAAAGCTCTTACTTTTAAGTTAGCTTATTTTGTTGTGAAGTTACTGTTATATTGGTGGTCTAGCAACTCTGCCACACATTTAGTGTGTTGGGAGCACTTCATGCTCATTTTAACTCAGTTGGTGTGTCAGTTGCTTCCTCCAGCTGCTTGTGGAGATTTTCTGGTTCCTCACTGCCATACACTGACATGAGCACGCCACTCACTCATGCATATCAGTTCATCCCTTTGAAACAGTCTTCCCACGAACATACATACTGTTCCATGTAGCTCTGCACATGCTATATTTTATTTTCATCTTATGTTAAAACATGCGTGTTTATATTCCACAGACAGCCATGTTTGCAGTGCTTTAGAGAGGTCCTTCAAGTGTGCCATATGACAGCCCAGACACACATCTTGTAAGTCTGTTGTGTGTTGCGACCAGTGGCAGGTCCTGGATTGCTTGCATGGGGCAAGGGCATCTCCAAAGGGTCATAGTCTGGGTTAGTCCACCATTCTTGGGTCTGGTCTGAGGGACTAGTATATAACCAAAGGGATGCTGGGACAAACAGCCCCCTCACACCTATTGCTAAATCCACCATTGGTTGTGACATTTATTTTCTGGGAATAATTTTGACTGTCCTGTGTGAATTTGAAATGTTAGATTGATTTTCATAATTTTAGATTTGATGCTGAGATGTCTCGTAAATGCTGACAACAATTCAAAATCAGCTCATCACTGGTAACAGATTTTATGGAATCGTTTTATTTGGTTATAAATTTAATGCAAACATATATTCTAAGGTGTCACATGGATTAGACCACATGGTGGTCTATTTGTTTAGTGCACTGGGGTCATATTCAAAAGGTTAAAAGGTTGCAGCTTTGTGGCTACTGAGTGGATGTCTTGTAACAACCCTGTTCATGCACAACTGCCTCTGTCACCATGTAGTATACTCCTGACTGTCCCTCGTATGCGCACTGCTACAGCGCAGTCTAGAAGCTTTGCCTATGTTGGACCCAATAGCTGGAATCGCCTTTCCCGAGAGCTCCGGCTAGTATTCCTCAGTTTGTCTCTTCTGCAGTTTCGCAAGCGCCTGAAGTCTATTATTTGCCAGTGGTCTCACTGGTTTGGGTCGGGAGCGCTTCTGATGAGTCTATTCTTGAAGTGGCGCTTTATAAATATCAGATTACAATTACAATGTAGTATAGTTTGGCACAGGCATAAACTGTGAAGTGAACAGCAAGTCCTGTGATGTGCTGGCTCTGTGTCCAGAATCTTGGGATTCGTCCACTGCTTGCAGATGGACTGAAGAGCAGAAAAAAAATAAACACCTCCCCTACATGCCACTAGGAATATGGGAGCTTTACATATTCTGACAAATTTTCTTGTATTTTTTTAAAGCACAGCAATATTTTGCTTGTCTCTGAGATGCTTTGGTAAAATCAATGCCACAGTTTTTTTGACATGGTTTCAGGATTAGATTTGTGCTTCTGTTTGGGATAGAAGATTTCACTGAAGGTTATTGGTAACACAAACAGCAATCTTTATAGCCCGGACTTTAGGAATTTTCCTTAAATGGATTTGCAGATCCGGGCTTATTGGTTTGTTAATTTGCACACTTAAATCTTGGATTTAGGGTTGATTGAGGTTGGTCATGCCAGATCAATCTACTATGATCCTTGAAATAGTTAGATTCAGAAAGGCTGTTAAGCTTTAGTGTTCTAGAATCAACAGAAAACTGTTAGAGGAAGAGGTTTGTGTATGTGAGGAAGAATTTGAAGAGGTACATTACTGCCGTTCATATGTTTTTCTCAGTGCTGTGGATGGCATGCTAGTTGCTCTTTGCTGTCATCACCGATGTGACTGGAAGGCCTACGTTGGCAAAGATTGGTTCACAGCACATGGACTTGGACCTCGACAGTTCCGTCTGATCACCAGCATGTCGGCCTGGGCCACTTGTGGAATGAGACATGTAGCAGGTAATGTAACTTTTTGAAATTACCTAGTGGTAACTTTTGCATTTAAGCTACTTTGCTGTGCATAATTTCACACTATCTTATAGTTTTAGTATAGTTCTATTTAATGTTGTTAAGTGGGTTGCCAGTGTTTTCATGTAAATTGTTTCCTTATTTGCTTAACTATTATATGCATGTATTATCATTACAGATAATGTAATGTACCTGTAAATTTCTACAGCTACCTCCAGGTGCCTTTCAAGGGTGCTTCTTGCTAGCTTAAGTGATGTTTAAGTTCAAACAACAAGTTCTTCTCTGAGCAGATAATGTTCAAGTAACTGGAACCACTGGTGGACTTTTGTGCACACACAGAACCAAATAAAAGGAGTCCCACTGGAAGTTGATAGTTGAATCTCATGTCCAAAGTTCCTGGTCCTTGTTGCATTGATTGCAGAAGTGTTAGTCTTTGGCTGAACTCTGTCCAAACGGAAACTAGTGTACGTATTATAGATTGACCAAATCAAAATGGAAGTCAGGCTTCTGTGCTGTGCATTCAGGGACCATCCAAAACACATAAAATCCAAAGCAAACTTGAGACTTGAAAAGTAACTCTGGAGTGCAAACTTGGATGTGTTAGACGTGTCTGATCATGTGAGAATTAATGAGCAACTTCAGCTGATGGCAAACTAATCTATCAGCTAGTTAATCATATACAATAAGGATTGGATTGAATTTCTGGGTCTTGACTTGACTGCTGCTTGATATTGGTGCATTATTGGTTGATGCCTTGTGCATTGAACAGCAGCGCCGTAGAAGTTGATAATTAAAAATAATAAGTAATTATTGGATTGGAGTAGAATAGATTAGAGACCCACAAGTAACTCTTGTGAGCAGTTACATTATGTTGGATAGTTTTTAACGATTAAGGTAATTTTAACTGCATAGATTACTCGTTTTACGGAATGTGGTTACTGTAGATTTTGACGATCTAGCTGTGAGGTTGAAATCGGGGCTTTTATTGATGTAATAAAATCTGTGTAATTGCTGCAAAGTATCTGCATTTTACTACTACAGTTCTTTATCAGTGACCAGTGCATCAAATGAACTTGAATCTCTCAACTATAATTTTGTAGGAACAGATTCCACTGAAGGTTTGAAATACGTGTCAGATACCGAGAAACTAACCAGCTACTACCATCCGAGGTATCAGATTTAGTGATTTTGTGTTCTTGAGACCTGGAAAACGTTTATGCCACACTGTGATTGTTGCATCTGGATTTACTAGAGCAAGTCAGATTAAACCTTGGCCACTGGAATATGTTTTACGTAAAGCACGTGGAATTCAAATAGAAATACTTGGTTGGGCCACCCACCTTGGATGGCCTCTTTCTGGGTTTGGATAGTCAGGACGCTTTTATCAGCACTTGAGGACTGATCTCCTTTGTGAGGCTAGTCTTGGAGCATTTCTGACTAGTACAGTAAAAGTCCGGTAACACACAGATGACTGGTGTCATGCCATCAGAACTGCGTGATAATGGCTAAAAGCTCACAATCTGTATGTTACATGTTCATATGTAGGTCCGTTTCTCCTTGTATGCATTTACAGCATTCTTAATGTAGACCTATTGACTTCATTTTTGAAAAATATAAATGGAAATGTGCATATAATAAAAATGCTGAATACACAGTAAATCATTAAAACTTTTTAAAAAGTACATTTTTAAGCTACTGTTTTAAAAGCACCTAGTACAACATATTTACATAAGTAATGCTGACTAGTTGAAAAATATTTGTTGAAATTCTTTCTAAATACTCGTTTGCATTCTACAGCCGTTAACCTTTTGGCAGATTTAACCATTTGGCAGACTTTCATGCTTATCTGGAATGTATACATTTAAAACATACTATGGTTCCGTGTTTTCAGATATGGGAAGCTGTTACCTGAAGAACGAGAAAACATTGGGTTTCAATGCAAACAAGTGATTGACTGTGGAAGACTTCATTACTTAATGACTCATGGCTATGAAGCCAAAATTCTCTGCTATGTTGATAGGTCACTGACCCTGGAAAACACTGCACTGACTGCAGTCCGCACGGACCTCACCAAAAAGGCTGTGGAATCTCTCAAAGAAGGCATTTCTGTAGACTCGTTATAGAGAATTCCTGTGCATCACTGTAATGTAATGCAGCATATGAACTGTTAGGACTAACTGTCCAATTTCTTTCTTTTGCTTCATAATCTAGTTTATGGAGGAAATGAGCTGATCAATTGGGGTATTGGGGTAGTTTTGTCTGCTATGGTTTTCAGGGAAATTTGACTCTCAAACTCCATCACAGAAAGTTGTCAAAAGTGGCGTGCTAAAGCAGCAAAAAAGCTAACTCGGACTTAGGTATGACCAAGAAGACAGTAGTTTGCAAAGACAAGGATGTAATACTTAGGACGTACAAATCACTGGTGAGTCCCAGTTGGCATACTGTACACAGGCATGGAATCCACATATGAAACATGACGGAACAACTGGAGAAAGTGCAGAGGAGAGGTGCCAAATTGATTTGGGGTTCGAAGGATCTGAGCTATGATGAGCAGTTGACAAGGAGTGAGCTAACAACATTAGAGAGAAGGAGGAGCACAGGAGACCTAATTGAATCTTGTAAGATCATCACTGGAAAGGAGGCAGTGCAATGGGAGAGGTTCTATGAATCAGTACCAAACAAGGCGACTTGAGGCCACAGGTATGTTATTTAAGAAAACGAAAGGAACATTAAGCAGAAATTCTTCGGCACAAGAATTGTAGACTTGTGGAATATATATATATATATATATATATATATATATATATATATATATATATATATATATATATATATATATATATATATATATATATAGTTTGGAATAT
This sequence comes from Norana najaformis, assembly GCA_964023275.1. Lineage (NCBI taxonomy): Eukaryota > Metazoa > Annelida > Clitellata > Crassiclitellata > Hormogastridae > Norana > Norana najaformis. Next base: position 9,073,290 of record OZ029916.1, on the reverse strand, counting down.
AGCACAGTCTCAGTGGACCCACTATAACAGATTTTAAGAAGAAGTCAGGAAGGATTGGCTAATCAATATCTTGGTTAATTTGCAATGATACAGAACAGATTATATGTCATCTGTACCACTTAAAACCCTTGTTATTTTGTGTTAAGCAGCACACTTCCAGTTTGATTGCTCTGCTTGCCATCGTTTCACGCATTCATTTCAAAGTCCTTTCTCTAACCCTACTGCAATACTCCCAACCTACTTATCTTTGCAAACTCTACCATCCAGTTGCTCCACTCTACCTGTACATTCTCATACCTGTACCCCAGTAACTTCTTTTATTAAGCTCTTTGACTGATCCTTATGCTGTACCACATTGCACCTCGACCCATGAACAATCTCCCTCCTAAATTACACATTTTTCAATCCTCTAGCTTCCATCATTCATCCACCACCATCTTTCTGAAGCCCATTTCTAAATATTTCTCAGGCTTTCAATTAAACAAAAATCCCACCTTTGCAAGAAATCTAACCATGATCCCAGCAATCTGCCACCTTCCATTTCTTTCAGTCAATGCAAAACCCACTGTAACAGCCCCGCTTTCCCCTTCTCTCTCTATCTCTCGCTCTCTTTCTCTCTCTCTCTCTCTCTCTCTCTCTCTCTCTCTCTACCTGGTCTTCTCGCAACCTGACTTTGTTCTTCACATGGTATCTTTGGGCAACCTGTCTGAGTTGACGCAACGCTATTGAATAAGCTGGTGACTGCGCTTAGCCGTCGAGTAGCATTGAAAATAATTTTCGAGATTACGATTACGTTGCTCCGAGCAAAATCCAGGGCATGCTCCGAACACGATCATAAAATTCTTCAGATTAACATCCAGTTTTCCTTGGCTGTCACATGTGGAGAAAAGTATTTTTTCGGTTTGATAGGTGGATGTATTATCGACCGAGAGATTTTCCAGTTTCGTTTAAATACGAATTTTAAGGTAAATGAGGTGCTGTAAAATTGTTCTTTTTAAGTAGTTGATAATATTTTTTAGTCATGAACAAATATCCTGGGAAGCCATTATACGGATTTCGCAAGACATCAATTTCACGGAGTTATTATTTTAAAGAAAATCAGTGGAATATGGGATATTACTCGATAAAAGACCGCTTGGGGTCGCCCTATGTAAATATGTGGATGGCTGAAAAACGTTTAGAATATACAGCGAACTGACAGACATAGATATTTTGGCTTTCTTACCCACCGCTCAAGATAGCGAAATCCCGTGAAATGTGACCCAGTGTGCAGATACCCTAGCAAACGCACGTGTTTTTACGACTATACATACGTAGTTACGCGCATATATAAAACAGAAGTGATTTGCAAGTACAATCCTGCATGCAGTTTTAAAGCTGTGTATTGTATGCAGCGTGTTGTAATTTTTATTTATTATGTCTTTTGGAAAAGGTTTCGTGTGAGGCTAATCTGAAGATTGGTCATGGCTTATGTCCTTCTTGGCCTTTGTGAAGAACCAGTGACAAGCAGTACGGCTACTTGTTGTAATGTAAATAAACTTGGTGGTACACCAGTAAGTAATTTAATTTCGATATCTGTTATTCATAAAAAATTTGCCCTAAAGCTTTACATCTTAATGGAAATGTTTTGTTCCTAGAATATATGGTCATGTATTTGCTTGTCTGTTTGAATAATTTTGCATTTAATTAGTTCTTGTAATTTGATGTGTGCTTGAGACTTGCTAATACATTAAGCAAAAGTTCTGTTTACTGTTACCGTTTTGTGTGGCCAATTTTGAAAAATCTAAGGAGTTTCAAATTAGCATTATGATTAATTGTAATAATAATAGAAATAATAAAAATGGTAGAATTCGCTTGTACTTTTATCAAAAACTTTCTGTAACAGTAGTTTTTGCTATTCCATAGCAAATGATAGATGTTTTGCTGTTTGTAGGACTGGTACCAGTCAACCGATTTACACCCAAACTGTGGCTTATGCGGCCACAGATCAGTTTTCATTTGTCAGCTCTACTGTCCTGTCTCTGGTTCACCATATCATCGGACACTCTATGTATTTGCATGTTGCAATCAGCCATGCAGAAATAAAGAAAGCAGGTCTGTTTTGTGTCTGTAGTCAGTTTTCTTCCAGGAAAATTGAATTTATCTTTCAAATGTCTGTTTGATTAATTTTCTAAGAACTGTTGTACCCTCTAAGTTCAGTGAAGCTTCCTGTAGCATTGACTAGTCATGAAAAGCTCTAAAATTTCCTTTGGTAACTCGCCAGGTAAGCAACATTGTCAGGTAGTTTGATAAGCCAGCAATAACTTGGAGCCGGTCAGTGGCGTACTAACTCACCCTTATCTGCCCTCAGGACTTTTGTCGCTGTGGACATCTTTCACTCAGTCATTGAGATCTTAACCCATAACCCTGGGCAGGAGTAGCACTGTGTAACTGCAATGTTTGGCAAGTACAGTAGATTCTTATTGACATGCCACTGTTGTGAGCAGTTCCAGATTCTTGTCTCTGAGGGCTGTATTTAGTGGAGTCAGACATGATATTAGAGCAGTTAACTTCTGTTAGCCTAAACCAAAGCAAGTTGCCTCAAAATTTAGATCCAAGTTTTTAAAGATCATGTGAATTGTGGTTTGTGCTAACTACAGTTGAGATTGCCAGCAAATACACAGCAAGCAGTAAATTGAAAAGGGAAACAGATGTAAGGTCGAACAGTTTCATAGTAATTCGGTTTATTAACATAAATGATTAACAGTCATAGTTTCTTGTTTTAAGATTTCATGTATTTGATTGCAGTGTAATTATCTTCCTCGTGATTAACGTTTCAGTTACATTTTTCTTGTACATGTTTGGTTGCAGTTGGATTGTGCTGCGGTTTCAGTCACCTCACAAGCCAGAGCCAAAGAGATCGTTGTTGTCTAAATGTGATACCGACTACTGGGGGCTTGATGAAGCCAGTTGGAGTGATGATGATGATGTCAATCAGCATGATATGCTTAGCTCTGCACAATCAGAATCACCCAAAAACGAAAGTGAAGCTCGCAGTATCAATATCGAAGATCGAATACCAGCTGGCCAGCCAGACAAATCAGTGGCTGGTGGTGGCACGGATGGGGAAACAAATGTCAAGATAACTCCAGATGGCAATGTTTATGCTGATGAGAAAGCAGTAGAACAAATGTCTCAACTAACAGTAATGGACGTAGAATGTACAGAACTTGAAGCTAGTAGCAGTACAAGTGCAACCTGTGCAACAGATAAAGGAGATGCTGCAGTAGTTGCTGAGGATTTGCTGCTGAATCCAAAGGACAGCATTTTGTCCAAAGTTCTGGTTAACTCTCCGTTGTCATCGTCAGAAGGAAGCAGTACATTACCGAAAGAAAACTGCCTGGCATCAGTTGTGCTGGACAGTTATTATATCAATGCCTACGATGAGGCAGAATTTGTTGTTGATGCGAAGCATTGGCTGGAGCTGGAGCACAAGTATTTAAAGGAAGATTTGGCCTTACGATCGTTTCTTCAAGAATGGTAATACAGCATCTCTTTAATAGGCGTAATTTTATGACAGCTGTGATTATTCATTGCATGGAGATATTACAGTTATAAGCCATACAGTTTTTTGTACAGGCATGTCATATGGCTGAAAGTTGGAGCCGTTTCCCATCAAGCTATAAGGGAGCTGCAAACACACGTCTGCAACATAGCGGTCTGTTTGGTAGACTGATAAATAATCTGTTTGATGCAGGGTAGAGTCTGCTGACCATTACCGTCCATTACTGACCCTGGGATAGTGCTTGTGCACATGTATCTCTTTCACCAAGCAGTATGATTTGGTGCTGGTGAGTAAATGTCTTCAATGCAATGGCCATGTACCAGGTCCTTAAAAATTCGTTAAGGGCCTACGATAGTAAGACAAGCCCTGATGTTACATCCAAGTGCCTATTATCTGCATGAAAATTCTTTTAATATTTTGTATTTTGTTTACATGCTTTTCTTGGCCTGTGCACAGTTTAGAGAGAATACTGGGAAGGATTTTCCAAGAACTGTATAATTTGCATAGCCTGTAACTTTTGGCTGTCTAATTTGTGTTTATTCCACAGTGATGAACCTCCATCTGGTAAGCCAAGAAAAGAGAAAAAGAGTAAAAAATCTAGCCACCTTAACATTGAAAAGGATGACGACAATGAGTACGATAAGAAACCTGTCAATTTCGATCGTGCTGTTATCAAATTTTCAGAGAAGGTGAAACTCTGTCCACAGCAGGTCATACGGTTAGATTCTTCATCTATCATTCTTTGCAGTTTTTACTGAAATGTATATTTTTTAATGCCTTTGCTGTTATTATTACTTGACCCTTTTTGTAACAGATGCAGGCACCTTGAACTGTTTTTTTTTTAAATGAAAATACGGACATCGGCAAAACTGAATGAGTAATGATGTTTAAGTTGGTGTAACTTTAGAATTGGGCTGAATTTTTTGTAATTAGTTTCTCTGGCAGTTTCATGAAATGCAAAGTTTTGCATGTAGCCATTTTAGACAAAAGTTAAAAAATAGCAAAAATTGTTTCATGCAATAATTTCACCACAAATGTGTATAGATAGTGATGGCACATATACTGAACTTTTATTTTGGTTAATATGTATTAGTTTAGTTTGAAATTTTAGATACAGTTACAATGGCACTCCCTTACACT